>OZ023236.1:19084524-19388494 GCA_964006365.1 Trididemnum miniatum
TGGATCTAGGGTTGAACTGCCTTAGCTAAGCTACCGTGTGAGGGCGAGGCTACCCTACCATGTCAACAAAAAGTTTACGTAGGATGGGTACTGTACTGGGTATTTCCGCAATAGTTCTATTAGGAAAAGTCATGAATGATTAAACCGTTAAAATGTGTTTTTTTATAGTTTGTTGATAGGTTATCAAATTTCCAACAAACTGCTCAGTGCTACTGTAACGGTATTCAAAAAATATTTTAGCATTTAGCTTAAAAATGAATTATATTTAAGTACCAGTACTCATTGTCAATCGGTAAGTCAACCCTCCTCTCTGCCTTTCTTAAGACTACTGGTATTGGTTACGATATTTTAACGTTTACCGGTACTGTGTTGTTGCAGGTATTTTCAAATAAGGAGTTGCTAAATATTGCTTTTACATATTTAAACAACTACTAGAATGGATCCTGCACATGCAAGAAAACAAATGAAGTATATATCAGTGTGGGGCAATCTGGTAATGCTGGTTTTACGCTGAATGTGGTCGAATTTGCACAAAAGTATGAATAACTGTGCATAATAGAAAGTTGGTTGTATTGCATGATTAACAGCAAGAGCATTCACCAATCACCCTGAAAGTATACTCAGCATTCAAGTCGTCCTTGATGTTTAAATAAAAATTTTAGGGGTGAACAATTTGACTTATATACCCTTGAAAATGCATTATTTTGTGTTGATCAACAAGTGCCTGCCATATTAATATGTGAGGCAAACTCACTTGCTCATCACACCAACAAAAGTTTATATGTTTCCATTCATACATCGAGAAAACAGTGAAAAAATTAATGAACCTGTGAACTGGGTCCAAGCATCTTTCTCCCAGTGGACTACAGATATTAGGTGTTTAGAAAATGTTATACAACATAAGTAAATGTTGGTGCTAATTGTGATTACCGGTAACAACTTGTGGATACTGTATGGACACGTTTGGTAGATGACGGATAAGTAGTTCAACAACGATCTTTTCAAGAATTTGAAAGCTGAAGTTATGGGAACTCAGACGTCAAAATCACTTTAAAAGCTATTGATTTATGGTTTTGGAAAGGATCCTCTCGTCAGCAACGAAATTAAAGAAAAAAAGTCTGAACCCACAGAAAAGATTATTTGCAAGGATGATTTGGGGAAAAATAAAAACGTTTTGCTAATGTTCTGCAACAATATCTATATGGTTTTATGTACATTACCAGGACTTGTTGTTGCCTGTTGGTGCACAGTAGCTTTGGTCACTGTGCTTTTCATCGTCTTTTTTTCCGGCTTGCTGCTTATGTTGTTGTTTTTTTTGTATGCAGTTTTGAGTATGTTTTTTTTTCTTTTGTTTTTTTGCTTTATCTCTGGCTGTTGTGCTTTATTTATTCTTTCTATGGGCTAATTTAGCCTGAAATAAACTGATTGATTGATATGATCATAATAAACTGAATAGGTTTATTTGTATGTTTTACATTGCGTGCTCAAGGCAAAGCTATTATCTTTTATTTTACTTTCATCAAAGTTATTGATTTTCAATCCATCACCTTTTTTAATTACACTGTACATACGTTTTTTTCTTTCACTTTTCGCAAGTGATTTGTTGGCAGCATAATCAAACGGGATAAAGTTGTCGGTTGGGTGAGTCAATGTGAGCTAAACTGTAAACAAGAAAACAAAATGGCCATGCCAAATAAGTAAATCCAGCTGTTCATTACGACTAGTACCAGTACAGTAGCTTCGATAAAAATTGTGATTAAAAAGCATACCGTACTCTATTGTTGTGGTAATATAATCTCACTGTTCACCCTAATCAAAATCATGATTAGTCTTGATAATTATAGAGGATGTAGAATTACTAGCGTTTATGCAACCATTAAAAATTCTGGATTGATGTCTCTAAAGTTTATGTTGAACATGACATAGTTATCATTGTTGGGTATGTGTCCATGGTAATGTGCATTTCGAAATGTTTCCGTCTTTTAATACACAACGAAAGTACGTGGATATGAGGTGGGTAAGAAAAGAAGCATGGTCGAGGTGATAAGTGAGACACGATAATTGGCGTTGAAGAATGTATGTCGAATTGTCGATGGCCGAATGCCCGCCTCTGGAGCTGTAGACTCGAGTCAAACCAATAACTTTAAAATTGGTATTCGCAGCTTCCCTGCTTGACACTCAGCATTAAAGGGACAGTGTGAAGAACAAGTCGGCAAGTTTACTTGTTGTGCCGTTGGGAAAGGTTAAAGGTACTTAGCGGGACTCCTCCATCTTAGTGTGGTAGATAGATGGCTGGCACCTTCTAAACGAGCTTGTTATAGCGCTTTGATCGCTTTCTCGTGATGGGAGGATAAATATGCCAACCCCCCCCCCCAAAAAAAAAAAAAAAAAGTAGTCCCATCATTGACCAGAGATGCTGGTGAACAATGGCGCTCTTCGTGCTGTCTGAAGGGCAGTCGCATCAATACGAGGAAATGTAAAGGACAGATTAAACTGTGTGCTGACTGTCCTCAGCTTATTAGTTGTTGATTTTTAGCCTTTTGGTATAACAGCGTGTTGTAATTCGGCAGCCCTAAAATATTCAACAACGTGATTTTAAGGGCTGTAGGGAAAATATTTACAACCTTTTGTAAACGCCTGATTTCAGACGTCTCATCGTGGCACAATTCGACTTCTATTCCCGCACGCCGGAAAACTCATATCAACACAAAAATAACAACTATGGAAAACGATACACGAGGCAAAACGGATTAATGCTTAGACATGCCAGTCGGTTCTGACATGGCATGGCTGTATGACTGATAACATCAAAAATAAACTTGGTCTACATAAAAACGAACCAACATAGCAACAAAATAACCACTGGCTTAGGCTTCTACCAAAAAAGCCGAATAATAATGATTTATGTTCAATTTCTGCTCAAAGTCTCGGTGACGAAGATTTTGTTCGATTTGAATTGACTAGGCTATTTGTTGGACGGTGGACTTTTTTATTCGGCTTCAAACTGTCTCTTATGCGGTGAACGCTGAACGTCGATATGGAAACTGTGAATAGTCGACCAAGTTGTAAATTATCGGTTGATCCAGTTAGGAGTCGAACTTTTAAGTTTTCTTTATCGATGCAGACACACCTAAAAAGATCTAAAAATGATTCCTGAACTTCCCTTACACATAACTTGCAGCTGCTGTAGCACCAACGCTACGTACAAGCAACAAGCATATGAAGCACTGCTGTGGCATAAAATCAAAAGTTATTCAAAATGCATGTGATTTGAATACCAATAAAGTTCGACTGTCAAGGAGGCTCCGGAGTTTCACTGGTATAGTGGTATACCTACATACCAAGGAACGTCGTACTTTTAACGTTGAGCTCCAACAACGAATTACGTAACAAGCCAAACTTATTTTTACCATATTTGGAGTTGCAAGACATTGCGGCGTTCCCTCTGAAGTTTTTTTGGCTTGAATGCCGCCGCTTCTACTAAAGTTATCTGCATCCGGTTCCAGTTTCCGGCTGTCGGAAACCTTTGTCGGCGAATCCACTTCATCTTCCAACTTCCGATTCCACATTCTTGGAAAGAAACTAACATCAAAAAAATAAAAATTTGTAATAAAGCTTCGATATATAAAAAACATAGTTCTGAAACGAGCTCTGCTCGCCCATGAGCGAGCTCGTACTTGTTGCTATCAAACTCGCCTTTTTAACAGGTACTCATAAGCCTCTGAGCGAAGGTGCACTTATAGTTAAAAAGAAAAGAACGCATCGCATATTCACAAAAGCTACTTACACCCAGGGCCGGATTTACCAATAGGCTAGGCAGGCTGAAGCCTAGGGCCTCGGAGAAATAAGGGGCCTCGTCACGAACAACGAAGACCTTCTTTTTATCAAGATCTTTTTTTGGAAATCGACCATCAAAGACCTTTATAGGCCTAAACGTAGAGACAAGACCTTTATAGGTCTAAACGTAGAGACAAGAGCGTATTTAGGTGGGAGCATTGTGCCTTAGCCCCCTTTTTGACTTTGCCTTTTAGTAAAAAAGAACAAAATTAATGGTGCCACGTGACTAAAGTATGCCATACTCTTTCAATGGTTTCTGCAGCTTATGGCCAGGGGACTGGGATGAGGGGTATGCATCCTCCCACCAGCCATTTTCAAAAACGTTTTGATGTATACAATTTTTTCCATCATTTCAAACCTTTTTGATAGCAAAAAGCCTTACGCCTTCAGCACGTACATCGAAAACGAGCGAACAAAATGCATCATATTTGGCAAAGCTCTCACGAATAGGATCAAAAAACTAAAAAAAATTTGCGTGAAAATTATTCAAAAAGCACTAAAATAATCACTAAAGCATTAACTGGCGGCCCGCGGTCCAAATCTGGACCTTCCAAATGCTGAAGCTGGACCCCAATAAAGTTTTTAGCCAATCAAATATTTTCCAAGTGATAACGTAAAACTTTATCATAAATACAACAGAATAAACCTTAAAAATAGGCGAGGTTTTTGTTTGTCCTGTTGTAACCTTCTCGTGGGTGCGATCGAAGAGTTATGCGTTAATTAAGATATAACTTTAACTAAAATCGACTGGTTAGTGTATCGATTAAGGATAACGTTATCTTTGTGGCAGGTCTTGGGTTGGATTCCCGGGCTATTTACATTGGACACATTGTCGCCATCAGCTCGCTACAGCTGCGATGTTTCTACGGAGCTGCATTGCCTAGGCGCTAAGCCGCGGAAATTGGCCCCACTACTCGATACACGCTTCGGCGTAATATCCCGAGTGTAGCGAAGATTTGATTTTATTTAAATTCTTATCTTACAGCGCGCCAAAAATAGCGACTGAAGGCACTTTTCATTTAGTATTTTTAAAACAATAATGGATCGCAATGGAAGGTAACAAGTAAAAAGATAACGATAAATGCGATGGAGAGCCCCGGTGTTCATGGTATTACGCCGAAGCGATAACCAGCGCACGTGACAGGGCCTATCTCCGCGAAGTAGCGTCTAAGCAACACACCCAGGAGCGGATCCAGAAAGTTTTGGTGGGGGGATGTAATTTTGAATTAGGTTGAATGTTAAGTAAATGCAAAGACGTTTAGACCCGCAAATGGGCGTAAATAAGCCTTTTGAAAATGTTTGATGTCAGAGGCGTATACAAAATTGTATTTGAGGGAAGGAGCACCAATTTATGTCACTTTTTCAAGCGTATTTTTTTCCGGCAGAGTTAATTTTAAGCAACTTAAGTAGCAAAAACGACTCTAGGGGATCCGGGGGCATGCTCCGCAGGAAAAACTTTGAAAATTTCATTTTGCAATGGCCATTTTAGTGCTTTTTGAAGAATTTTAGGGAAACTTTGTCATATTTTTGGTCCCTAACTTTGAGTGCTTCACCAAATAACATGATGCATTTTGTTCGCACAGTTTCAATTATGCGTGCTTAAGGCGACTAAGACGTATTGCTGTGAAGAGGTTCGAAATTATGGAAAAATGTTATTCATCCAAAACATTGTTAAAAATGGCTGGTGGGAAGGAATGCATACCCCACACCTCCCCCTGGATCCGCTTCTGAACACACCTTTGAACTCCAAAGAAACATAGCAGCGGTGGCAAGCCGTTGGCGACTCTTACCCTGTTCACATGTCCAGTTCAAGCAGCTCCGAAAGCCCACGGGCTGTCTGCGTCACAATTGAAATTTTCATGTCGTAATCACTTACTTCAACAAATTGACTAAGAATCAAAAAATGGTTATGATGCCGCAAGCGTGTCGGTCATTAGAACCACTCAAACTCGACATGTGGACAGGGTAACTACGTCCGATTTGGTAACCCGCAAATTGAACCCTAAACCTCCCGCGCCGATAGCAAGTCTTCAGTTATTTAGTCAACTGACTAGTATATTTTTTTTGCCCTAATCAAATCAGCCATGAATTTGTTTCTGGACCTTTGCAAATAATGAAGTTGTCTTTCTGGACCGATCCTGATTATAGTTGAGTAGCCCTGCACTACAGCATGTAAATTTTCAAAATTTTTCCGGGGGAGCATGCCCCCGGACCTCCTAGAGCCTTTTCTGTGTCTCAATCAGCTTCAAATTAGTTCTGCCGAAACAAATACGCTTGAAAAAAATGTGGAAATTATGCCCCCCCCCCATTCAAAATTTCTCGCTACGCCACTGCTTAAAGATGAGTCTGATCGTTGCTCATTAGGGCCTCATTGATCAAATAGCCTAGGGCCTCTTATTGTCTAAATCCGGCCCTGCTTACACCCTTTATAACAACTATAGTAACACGAAACCATGAATACTAACTCGATACGAGCTAACAGATAGGCGTCCTGCCATACAGATCTTACTCAATTAGCTGCAATACTACAACTATAAATCGCATTATATCGATACATGAAAAATACTATTATAGTCACACTAGTCAAACCCCCATCATTCTGAAATTAAGTTATTCCTAATTAATGAAGCATGAAAAAACGGTAAAAATTTATGAAGGCATAGATAGTGGCATGGCATACACATCAAAACTAGACCTTACCTACATCTCTAATTAAATGAAAATGCCTCATGAATCGCGAAGTCCAGATTTCTGAGAACCTTAAATATTGAAAGTGGATATTTTTGCCACACCATTATTTTTATGGTTGATATGTTCCACGAAATTAAATCTTTAAAAACATTGAAATGGACCAATGGTGTATACCAAAATAGAGTTATGGAATGGCATATATAATATATATGCAGTTTGTGCACTATTGGATTGGTCCTGCATTTTTCTTTTGGCTTCATACATACGCCTTGTAGAAGTCTATTTGGAATTTACGTCATGGCACATATGTGTTCCGTTGGCCCTTAAAGGGTCAACTAAGTATTACATATCGAAGAACTCTATCAACACTTTGACCAGACAATAAACATCAGTCTATGACAACGCAGAAAAATCTAATTTACCTTATCAATAGACTATTGGGAGACTTTTGGGAGTCACAGACCTCCAGTTCGCCATAAAATAGACCGTTAGGAACGTATAGATAAGAGCACGCTGATATTGAAAGTGCGAACTTGCAATCCTGAAAATACCGTTATGTGCTTAGCATCAAAAACTAGAACCAGCAAAATATTAAATGCAGCTAGTTATCTTGCAGGTTTCGTGGGTAAGCCTCACTTCAATCACTTAGCGTGATTCCCTCAGCGTGATTTCCAGTAGTGTATTCAGCGGGGGATTGTTTTATGCCATGCTTCCTCCCCTTTTGCCTCTCTTAATTGGATTTTCACAAAGTCCAGAAGGAACGGCAGTTGAAGATTAAGCAACTGCTGGAGCATGTGGTCGTGCCCCCTCCCCTTTGAAACTTCTCGCTATGCCACTGTCAGTATGGTACAGATAGCCGGAAACTCCTAAGCTAGTTCGTACTAGCGCTTGATCTCTTTCTTGTAACAAGATAGGTAAATAACATGCAATTAAGCTCAACTGTTTCATTCTAACCTTTCTTTACTTAAAGCCCAATTATAGTTTTGGCGAAGGCGGGATAACATGAATCTTATGTCCCCAAATCACAAACTGGGACGCAATCAGGAAGACTAAAGGAGCAGATGCCCTACTTTAGCTGACAACCAATATTTTGCAGAATACACGCTGGATTACCGCGAGGCATCAACAACTGCCACTACATTCACATTTTTCTTAGTCAAATCATACAATTTTACATTGTTTGGCGTAACGCCAGCGCAGGAGTTGGAGAAAAGTAATTGTAACTTCCACTACAGTTGAATTGACTAGGATATTTGTTGGACGGTGGACTTTTTTATTCGGCTTCAAACTGTCTCTTATGCGGTGAACGCTGAACGTCGATATGGAAACTGTGAATAGTCGACCAAGTTGTAAATTATCGGTTGATCCAGTTAGGAGTCGACTTTTAAGTTTTCTTTATCGATGCAGACACACCTAAAAAGATCTAAAAATGGTTCCTGAACTTCCCTTACACATGGCCATTGGCCAAACTTATTTTTACCATATTTGGAGTTGCAAGACATTGCGGCGTTCCCTCTGAAGTTTTTTTTGGCTTAAATGCCGCCGCTTCTACTAAAGTTATCTGCATCCGGTTCCAGTTTCCGGCTGTCGAAAACCTTTGTCGGCGAATCCACTTCATCTTCCAACTTCCGATTCCACATTCTTGGGAAACATGAAAGAAATAAAAATGTTTTAATAAAAAAGCTTCGATATATAAAAAGCTAGGTGATTCTGTGGGTAAGTTTAATTTCACAATGATAATGACTTGAATCCAGCTAGCTTGGACGGGTGTTTTTGGTCATTGATATAAGATAAAAATATGTGATGTTTAAACCAAATATTCTCACAGGAAAGGCAGTAATTGTAGAAAGGCAGTAATTTTTAGCACGGGAAATTTATTTTCCCAAAAGGCAGCGAAAAAATAGCGAAGAACGAGGTTTCCATTGCACTTTATTGCAGTGATAAATTGTAAAGAAATTATTTCATAAACTATGCTAATCATAATAATGGACTATGGCTTTTAGAAAATATTTTGATAACGTTCCGATAAAATGTTTAAAATAATTTTTAGCACGGGAAATTTATTTTCCTAACAAGCAGCGAAAAAATAGCGAAGAACGAGGTTTCCATTGCACTTTATTGCAGTGATAAATTGTAAAGAAATTATTTCATAAACTATGCTAATCATAATAATGGACTATGGCTTTTAGAAAATATTTTGATAACGTTCCGATAAAATGTTTAAAATAATTTTTAGCACGGGAAATTTATTTTCCTAACAAGCAGCGAAAAAATAGCGAAGAACGAGGTTTCCATAACAATTTATTGCAGTGATAAATTGTGAAAAAATTATTTTTAATTATTAAAAAAAATTAATTATTGATCATTGTTAAAAAAATTATTACAATTATTAAAAAAATCATTTCATTAACTATGCTAATCATAATAATGGACTATGGCTTTTAGAAAATATATTGATAACGTTCCGATAAAATGTCTACAAAAAGAAAAGATAAGCCTATGTTTCCATGTGGTATGTGTCAGTTGGAATGCAATACATCTTGTATTCTATGTGAAACATGTAATTCATGGTACCATCAAAATTGTGTCTCCGCCTCCCAACCTACGGGGGATCAATGGAAACTATTAAATGATATCTCGTTCGTTTGTTCTGCTTGCTACCAAAACAGCGACAAAGAATTCGACTTCCTTAAAAGTGCCTCAAGATTGAATCAGGTAAAACAGTTTTAATTGTATTTTCATACATGAAGCGAGCTTGAATACTTGAAGCGCATAATAATTTATGAGCGATGATGCGTGGCGATGTACTGCATGAAAATTCAAATTATTCGTGAGCGCGCTTAATTTTAGGACTGATTAAAATACATTTTTTTCAAATGTGTTGGCGCTAGCTTCCTCTTCAATTGAGTGTAAACACAAATTTAGTGAATTCTATTTGGGTGAAAACTACGAAATATACTATTTTTTCGAGCCATCTAACGGCGAAAAATTTTTACATCTTTTCGGATAACAATGCCAGATGGTTAAGTAAAAGGCAACTACCAATCGCCTGATAATATTTGCAATTCGTTTGGTTATAACACCTTTGTGGAAATAGTTTAGTTAAAGAGCTGCAGATCTTTAATAGTAAAAACAAAAACTATGCACGGTCGTTATTAAAAAACTCTAAATTGCGTCCGCAATAATTCTGAAGGAGAGCAATTATTCTGATACTTCTCTATAATAATGCGCTGAACGAAGTGTGCTTGCCATAGCATTGTAGCACAGTTCTTTTCAGACCTTTCAAAAGTTTATCACATATAAAACGAAAAAAAGCGCTCCTAAAAGTATGATATTTTGGGGGTATGGTTCATCGAAAAAATTTTGATAAAATTGAATTATTAGTGGCGATTTTAATACATTTCGAACAACTCTGAAGGCAATGTTTGAGTAATATTTTTTCGCCCCAATTTCGACTGTTTGAAGACAATGCATTTTTATATAGGCTAATATTCTATATAGGAGTAGCCCATGTGAGCATAATTGTACACCAAGTAGGCGCATTATGAAAACGGTTCGAATTCTTCAAAAAATAAATTCGCACTTTAGAGCTTTCCGGCATATCTTCGGAGATAACGCCCGACTAAAGTTTGTTAAGTTAGTATCATTTTATTCTATCGTGGTGGGAAACTCTTAACACAAGCGTGAAGATTTGTGAACACAGGAACCATCCGTTAAAATTAATATAGTTGTGCACTTTTTACGCGAAATTAAAGGGAAAGCACGTGGCTCTTCTTGCCCCTCTGCGGACTCCCATCGTTTCACCTTTGCTAAACGTTGGCAGTACTACAAAGAAATCTAGTCGATGCTATCAAGCTTATTTCATACTGATGTAATTATAAGTATCGTTAAACATGATATAAACAAGGTTGCCATATCGTGCTTATTTCTAAGATTTGGGCTTATATTCAAGAACAATGTCTTGCAAAACATAAATGCACTTATGTGCAAAAATGTACTTATTTTCAATTGCCGTATTAGTTTTTTTAGAAAATGGGTTAATAAATCTAGGATTTGCATACTTTGTTTTGGCTTTTTGATCAATAAATAGATATCACAAATAGAATTCTAGTTGAATAAGCTCGCAGCTGATGATTGTCGTACGTGGTGGCGGCATTAAACACCGTGTAGTGCTTTTGCAATTGTAGCAATGTATGCTCTGGTTATTTTAATTATTGAGCTCTGTATTAAGATACAGACATCAGTCAATTTGTATACATATTACGCGTATAAAAATACTCAATTTCTGTTAACTTGAGAACCGTAATTTTAAAGTTTTTTCAATGTGTTAATCGCTAGCCGAGATTCATACCAAGTGACAGAAATAAGATTCTTCTAAAACAAAATTGTCATCGCACTTTGTCATCACGTCATCGCATGTCTATTTACGTCATCATAATTTCATCGCAAAGCAGCGTGTTTATTACTTGGTGTAGGCAGATGGTAACCCTGCGTATAAATAAGATATTAGTTCAAAAATAAATGAGCTTGTAATCGAATTGCTTTGGTAAATGCAAGAGCTGTAATGCTGAAACTGTAACATCTGTAATTGCCGCCAATGCTGAGCACTAGCAGCTCGTGCTGTGATGCTTGTTTTCAAATTATCACACTACAGTTATTCATTGAGAAACGCGCATTGAAAAGCAATTACGAACGTATAATTAGAAATCCATTCCGTTAAGCCATTGGCTTTTAATTAGTCTATACCAAATGCTGTAAAATTTGTATTATGAACAATTTACCGTTGCACACAGAACAAGAGTTGCATATCAAATTATTTATCTTGCCCATCACGAGAAAACGATCAAAGCGCTATAACGAGCTCGCTTAGGAGTTGCCGGCCATCTGTCTAACACGCCAATGTGGGGGAATCCCGCTAAGTGCTTTTCTCAACGGCACAACAAGTAAACTTGCCGGCTTGTTCTTCACACAGCGGGGAACCTGCTTGAGTGTCATCGAGCTTGTCACAACGAGAGGAAGCTTATCATACAATTTCTTTAAATTCGTCTTCGTTCTTGAAGAATTGGGCAAATATTGTAGTGCACTTATTTAGACTATAGGACAAATTTTACCTGCTTAATGGAAACGTTTTACGTTTTAACAGTAAAACGCTTATCGCTTTATGGCAGTGATTGTCGTGCAGTCAGTTCTTATCACTAGGGAGGAACTGCAAAAAAACATTTAAGATCATAGCGGTGGAATAAACTTTAAAATGTCAACACAAATTTTCTGATTAAATTTAAAAGCTGCTGGCATTTCGGGTTATAATTTTTATATAGGCTCATATTCTATGTAGGAGTAGCCCACGTGAGCATAATTGTACACCAAGTAGGCGCATTATGAAAACGGTTCGAATTTTCCAAAAAATGAACTTTCAGTTATGTAATCAAATATGAAAAGAAGTTTTCGGTTATTTCCAAACAAAACAACACCAAAATGCGACTGTTGTGAACAAAATCAGAGAAATTGAAGGATTAGAGGTGAAAAAGGGATATACGTTATTCATAAAATTTGTGATATGCGTTCCTAATACCGATAATAACAGAAATTAATGTTGTTACAGGCTGCAAACATGGAAGAGAAGGTGTTGAAACAAATTGCCGTTAGAGAGAAGAAATTAATTGGAAATTTTAAAACGAGCGAACCACGAAAACAGATAGTAAACGATTAAGAACTCACCAGTATTCCGATTCTATATTAAAGAAATATTCAAATATAACACACAAAGCTGCAGTCGAAACTACTGGTGATGGTAGCTGCCTCTTCAACGCCACTTCCATTGCTCTCTGCGGAGATGAAAGCCTGGCAACAACACTTAAAGTACTATGCGGTATTGAGATGGTGAACAACCAGTCCATCTATATCAACCATTCACTGGCACGGGGTTTTGAATTGGTTAGTCCCGACTACTGGGACAGCTGCAGGGATTGTTTCAAAAACGGAGGGTTTTCATCTGCCTGGACAATCCTTGCACTATCCCAGGTGATTGAAAGAAGAATCATATCAGTTTATCCAGCGTGCAATGGCCCAGACGATATGACAAAAGAAATTTTAAGCTGCTCAATATCGGCGAGAAGTTTCTCCAATGACGACCCTATTTACATTATGTGGACGAGGATGGGTCCTACCTCCCAAAAATGTTGGACCCCCAATCACTTCGTACCTCTTGTGAATAATGAATCAGTTGATAATCGAAACCAAGACGACATCTGCTACACCATTTCAGAGTCGGACTCCTCAGAGAGTACTGCAGGCTACTTTAAGAGCACTTTATCACCAATCAGGGGAAACAACCAACAAGTCATTATAGATGATGGGGACCAATGTAGTTTCAGCTTCCCCACGACATCCAACCACAATAAGGTCACTTCCACTCCTGAGAAATACAAAAGAACGGACATTAGTAACATCAAGAAAAAAGAACCCAACTACGCTCAAATGCACATGGAAGAAGACGAAATAGAAAACATTTTCCCCGAAAAAATGAAAATGGAGAACGATAAAAAATTACCATTGAGAAAAAGAAAACCAAAACGAGAATCGGAACTCATTGCTAGTAAACGATCCTTTCAGGAAAACGTGTTTGCAGATGAAGCCATTCTAACATCAGATTTGGATGAAAGTGATGTAATTGAATTTACCACGAGCATAAAAAAAGCAAAACTTCATTACCAGACAGTAGTGGAAGCAAAGAAACCCGAAAACGCAATTTTTTCCTATATAGATGATAAAATTCCTAAACTAAACCGGCCTACAAAGATTCCGTCACTTGCGCAAGAATCGAAAGAAATCGCAACCGCTTTAACATCTTTTTCAAGTAGCAGTGATTTTGTTGATGACATTGAAATCCAACTAGATAAGTTGTTAAAAGAAGCAAAGAAATCGAAAACATCTCTTTCAAGAAGCAGTGATTTTGTTGATGACATTGACATAAAACAAGATGAATTGTTAAACTTTATAAAACCAAAAAAATCAAGCAACAACCCCCAAAATGATGAATACCCTCCGAATGACTCTATGACAAGCGAACCATATGATGACGAGACTTACATGAAACCTGATTTAAAACAAAACTCTTTGCCGTTTGGCGAATTTCTAACCACCAATCAGGTGATTGTTCTTTTGCTTAAAAGTGGCAAAAGCATTCTAGACACAATACCCAAAGGAAAGAAAGAAAATGTATACTATGTAGTTGATAACAGCAACAATTACGAAAGGGGTAAACAAAAAATTTGCAAACGCTTTTACGATGATTGTGGTGCGTGGACATGCAACACAACGTCATCAACTGTATACCTTGAAACAGACAAAGAAGTTTATAAAGAAATTCATCTTATTGATGGTTTGTACTGCAAAAAAAAAACACGTGAAAAATGTTACTTACCTCTTGATCCTCAACCAGATGCAAAGAAGATTGTAGTTGTGAGCAAATATTATTCAAAATTGAAAGTCGACACTCAGTACCGGAGAAAAATTACCTGGATAAAATCTTTTTCCAGTGAATTTGAAAAACGTGCATTTGTTGAATATACTGGAAAGTTCCCTCATCACTCCCCTCATGGTAATTCGAAACACAATAGAAATGTTTACATCCGCACAAGCGAAAAGACCATGGAATCTGTCAAAGACAAAGTTTTATTTGCAACAGGAAGAAAATTATATGATGCACTGCAAACCGATAACAATAATTTACTTGACAAGCCACGTGATCTTAGATTAATATACAACGCCAAAAGCAACCAAGCCAAAAAAAAAAACTCAATGACTTACACACCAAGCAGAGACTTGCATATGGCAAAACTTATGGAGACGAAATATTACAAGTTATTAATATGGCACAAACGCACGAATTCGTTCAGAGAGTAAACCATGGTAAAAATTGTCCCACTTCAATAATTTTGTATGTTGCACAACAAATATTAGATATCAAAAGATTCTGTTGTTCCGGATCTACCGTTTTGGGAATCGATAAAACTTTTAACTTGGGAAAGGTATATGCTACAGTTATGGTATTCAAAAACCTCAGTGTGGTCAAATCCAGCACTGGTGAGCACCCTCTTTTTTTAGGCCCAATTTTGTTGCATTGTAATTCTAATTATGAAACTTTTTCCTTTTTTTTCATTCATTTGCGTGCAGTATTGGGTGATCACAAAAAATTGATTTTCGGAACCGACGACGAACAAGCTCTCCACAAAGCAGCTTTATTGGCTTTCCCTTCCAGCAAGCACGCACTGTGCACTTCTCCTTTAAAGACAAATTTGACACAGTATCTAATCAACAAAGTTGGCCTGGAAAAAAAAGCTAGAAAATTACTCAGCGAAAAAATTTTTTCCGTTCTTGATGCCACTGACGAAGTTTCTTTTGACCTTTTGTGCCGAAAAATTGTAAAGGAATGCGATATTGAATTTTCAGGATTAGCAAGTTATTTGAATAGTCGATTCTTTCCATTGTTAAAAGATAAGGTTTGGAAAGTTTCTTCCTTGGTCGGTACGGAATGGACCAATAACAATAGCGAGTCCATGAATCATGTTCTGAAATGCAAAACAGAGTGGAAACTAAAAAAACTGCCAGATCTTATCACGATTATTTTTGAATTGGTAACGTCTATGTATGTTGATGTGAACAAAGCTGTAGCATCTATTGGTCCATATGAACTAAGTCCTGCCTACAAAAAGTTTGTCAGCAGTTTCGACGAATTTAAAGCAAAAACCGGTTCTGAGCAGGCAAAACACATCGAAAACTTCATGACATTCAAGCCAGTCACATCAAGATTGACCAACTATCAAAGCATTAGTACCAACTCCAATTTGATTACTCGAAGACCTGCTAAATCTGCTGGAAAAAAAATTGGACAAAGACGTCGATCTGCAGCAAACAGAGCACCCTCTAATGCAGGTTAAACACATCAATTTCTTGAATAAAAATTTGTAATGAAAACACAGCACAAAAAACAAGTTGAACAGTATTTTCACCCTAACCAGGGATCCTAAATTTCTTTCTCAGCTGCTCTTTTGATTACATATAAGCAATCTAGCACCACTTAACACTTTGTTGCTCCTGCTATTGTATCAAGTATACATTCTTGTTGCCATATTGAATTGTGAATCACATTTCATCCTGGTTGTATTCGTATTCAAAATTGGAAGCTTTGTATTCATTGTTATTGTCCATAAGAATGTTGGTGAAAACTGAATCACACTGACTGAGACGCTGAGACCTTTGATACATTGTGCATGCTTACCTTATTAGGATATTATCACGACTCAAATGACTTTGCCGATGTGATGTCATAACGAGATAAACCTGTACAATGGCTTGTAGGTATCAGCGTCTCAGCTAGTGTGATCGCTCATTTAAGATCTTAAACGCCAGTTTTGAATTTGACGTACTTTTTAACACCTTCAATGAAAAAATAATGCTACCCTTCAATTTTCGTTTAATATAGCCTATTGGTATGTGGGATGATATTAGCTATCAAAACCAAATGGATTTGCACAGTATGTGTTGTGTGCTACTAGAAAAACTTTCATGTGATTTTTATTATGCAATGTGTATTTTGTACAGAAATACTCACTGTTTACTACATAATAATTTTTTCAAGCACATACGCCAGTAGTTGTCAACTAATTAAGGTTAGTTTTTGGCCCCCTTCTAGAGACTCTAAAAACCAACGGTCCTCTCCTCCACAATACCATTTTCTTTCAGCGCATCATTTGCAATGGCTACATCAGTCTGATGGATTTTAAGTGCTTCCTAATTATTGTTGAACAATATTGCACTGGAAAACCGATGGCTCATATCCTAATTGCTTCCAGTTGAGAGTTGCTGGACTAGCATACTGATTAATGATGTTGTTATGACCTAATGCAAAACCTTATTAAAGCTTTTTTTTTTTCGTTCCTAATTTTTGTGAAGCATAAGACTATAAAGAACGTGTATATATTATCTTTTTACAACAATGTTTTTTGTGCTCGATATTGCTTCATAATCGCATTGTATTGTTTTAGCTTGCTTTGATATATTCACTTCTTTCTAAAACTAATAATTGTCAATTTCCAGCCAACAAAGTCAGTCAGTAGTTGCTATATATCACAGCATTTGTTGTGCTAATGTTTCAAATTGTGCAAAAAAGTATATATACTGATTAATGATGTTGCTATGACCTAAAGCTAAACTGTATCCAAGCTGCCTTTTTGCATTCACCAGTCCAATGTCTGAATATGTTAAGTGTTAACTGTTTTATTACTTCGTTCCTAATTTTTGTGAAGCATAAGACTAAAAAGAACATATATTATCTTTTTACAACAATGTTTTTTGTGTTTGATATTGCTTCATAAGCACATTGTGTTGTTTTAGCTTGTTTTGATGCATTCACTTCTTTCTACAACTTGTAATTATATACTGCGTTACCAGCCAAAGAAGTCAGTAGTTGCCAGTGCCAACGAGGGCAAATTGTCACTAATTTCTGAATTTGCAACTGTGGAAACACGCTTTAAATTTTCACATTGTAATCTTGCTATTACACTTTTTAAGTTTTAACCTGCAACCAAAACATAATTCTTTTAAGGATTGCAACCACAATTTGATACATTAAAATTGCTTAATCTGTCAATTGCCTACAACTGAACTTATTAGCTATTATAATTTGCAACTTCAACTATGTGTAACAACAAACCATTTTCTAACCACAACAATACCTACTTTGGCAAGTAAGGGGTTGTAATACACAAGCAAGAACCGGTATTCAGGTATTCGTTTGTTTGCTTGCTAAACTTCTTTATAGAGATTATTTTGTCATAAAATGGGGTACCGGTACACTGGTACAGCGATTAAGGAAAAAGCTTACAAATAAATCCCCAATGTAACGTATTTGAGTTTAAGGATGTGATCCTGTGATAATACATGTTTTACAACTGTTTTACATGCTTCTGCAATCTGATACTGCATTATACTGTTATAGGGCGATCACACTGTCACAAAACAGCAAACTATTGCAGGGTAATTAATGTGGCATACATGTAAACATAAAATGAAAAAAAAACATACCGGTACCACAAGTACTTTGCTATTTTGATGATATCAACACATATCCAATCAAAGCTAAAAAAACATTAACAGTTACAGTACAGCTGGGCTATTGCAATACAATGATCAAATTCTGATTCTTAGAAAACCACATCCAGGACATCTGAAAAATGTACCGGTAATGATATGTATCACTTACCACTTTTGAGTTTTACACTAATCAAAATTATCTGCAATAAACCTTTAGTGGGTAAAATTTTTAAAAAAAGCCTCAGACACAGCTCGATGAAGAGTTTGATAAAATTTTAAAAAGATAAAATTGATATAATGTACCCAGTACCTGTGTAATATTAAACGAGAAAAATTAAACGCAATTTTCTTTTTTTTAAATACTGTTTACAAAAATACAAAGAGATAAGTGCCATTACTTCCTGGTCTTCAATACTGACAATCTAACTAAGAAACCTTTAAACATTTAAATAATATTTTGGATTTGTCATATACCGGTACATACTCAGCATTATATATGATAAAGGTCGCTTAATTCAGTAACTGAGTTTAAGATTTGTCAATATTGAACTTTGTAAAAAGAAGATTGCATTCAATTTTTGTCATTTAATATTACTTGATAACTTCCCTTTTACTTGAATGTAATCTGTATATTGACTTCAGTCCATTCAGCCCAATCGTCCAGGCCTATGCACTATGTACTCTGATACCTGGGTACTGGCCTAATCCAACCTCTCTGAATCTTAACTAGGGTCAACCTTATTGTAAACCACCGTAAATTCTTTTTTCTTGCTTTGCTTTACATTCACTGCAGTGCTTCAGTGCTCTAAATAAATAGCCTACCTGTAAATTAGTGAGCTCTGCGTTCTCTACCAGATTGGACATCGCTATTTGGGACATCGCGGACATCGCAATTTGGGACATCGCGGACATCGTTGACATCGCGGACATCGTTGACATCGCGGACATCGTTGACATCGCGGACATCGTTGACATCGCAGACATCGCGGACATCGCAGACATCGCGGACATCGCGGACATCGTTGACATCGCGGACATCGTTGACATCGCGGACATCGTTGACATCGCAGACATCGCGGACATCGCAGACATCGCGGACATCGCGGACATCGTTGACATCGCGGACATCGTTGACATCGCGGACATGTACTATTTAGTAACACCGCGTTACATAGGTAACGACATACTGGTACCAGTGCTGTATAGTAATCCTCTAGCACCAAAACATGCATAGGTGTTAAAAAAATACCATTTCCTAAATCCATAACGTTACCACTAATCCCAAAGCGAACACTATATGAGATTGCAATTGTACGTACTGGTAGCCTACTTTACCACTGTGAAATTTGACAGATACTGGTTCATTACCGCTTTGTATTCTTTCAACCAATGTGCGCACGTAGTAGACGATACATTTCAAATTTGCACTGATTGTGAGTGTCTTTGCTTCCTTGCAGTTAAATCAGTCAGCCCATAAGCTAAAGATTGATGTAACTAACTTCTCTTTTTGTTTCAGAAATAGGCCTATTTGTAAGTGGAGCACGTGTACTTGATTGTTTCCTTGAAAAATTATTTGGGCTACTTTTTATGGCAATTTGCTATTTTTCAGTGGATTTTGACTATAAACCACCAAAAAAATCTGGCAACTCTGTCTGCAACTTGCAAGTAGACACCGAACCCAGTCATCCAGCTGTACTTGTATTATTTATCCTATCACGAGAAATCGGTCAGTGCGCTATACAAGCTTGCTTAGCAGCTTAGGGAGTTGCCGGCTATCTGTCTACCACATCAAGAAGGGGGAATCGTGCTAAATGCCTTTCCCAACTGCACAACACGTAACATCTACAGTAGTATCAGTCCCCAGGTTCGGTTAGGGATAAATTTAGTTAGGGTTTGGTTCAGTTAACCTCAAGACTAACTGACTAACCGAACCTAATCCTCACCAAACCTAACCCTAACTGAACCTGAGGACTGATGCCAGATGTTTCCCGGCACAACAAGTAAACTTGCCGGACAGTTCTTCACACTGCCCCTTTAATGCTTAGCGTCAAGCAGCAGGGAAGCTGTGAATAGGCCTACCAATTTTAAAGTCATTGGTCTGACCCGACTTGGAATCAAACCCAAGTCTACAGTTTCCAAGGCGCACTCTTACCACTCGGCCATCTGATCTGTCAACCAGTAACAACTCTACCAGCAGCAGTTGTGTCTGCTGGCAAGGCTAGGGTAGATCGAGCCAAATCTAGAATAAGCCATCGAAGCGAGAAGCTGATCGCCCAGCGAGCATGTAGTACAATGACCCCTCGCTTTGACGGCTTATTCTAGATAACACCCAGGTAGATCCACCCAGCCAAACAGACAAAGCAAGAGTACTGCATATATATAGTCTACATTTAGGCACAATGCATATCTTAACTCTACTAAGCACTTGTTTGGCTGATCTTGAATATTATCACTTTAACTATATTTTTACATTATGACGTCATTCAGCCAATTGCCATTATTAGTTGCACGTTCAACAAAGTGTAGCCTACGGTACTTAAACTTTTACAGTGGATCTATATACATCATCAATTAGTCTAATACCAAACGCATTGCAACGCATTACGCTGTTGCGCATGTTCACAAAATAGCTAGATTCTATAATAGGCCCATCTATTGAAGTTCATGCACTAGTAACTGCATATCTAATTTCTACCCAAGGATCGAAGTAGGAGCAAAGACTAGAGCACAGTGTACCAGTACCACAGTGGAACCACTTTCAGTGTTGCCAAAATTCTAAGTAACAAAAATGCTAGATGCATTCTGAAAAAGTGCTAAAATATGCTAGATTTTATTTAAAACATGCTAAAAAATATGCTAAATTTTAGAGACAATATTACTACTGCAATGTAAGAAATATGCTGCCTTTTACCCAAAAGAACAGTATAATCACCCTTATAATTTGTTTTATCACTAGGTAATTCGACAAAAAAGACCTGTCTGTTCAACATTACACATTGCACTTCTTTTCAAAGCCAGCAAAGTTGTCAAAAACGAATCCTATTATTTCAGCAGTCAAATGCTGAATGCTGATTGCTGAAATGTTTAACCCAGTGTTTCCCAACCTTTTCACGTCACGGACTACTTTTGCAACAGCCTAATTCTTCGCGGACTTAAGGTACCGGTACAGCAATCACACAAGCACTAATTTTAGCGAAATATATTTATTGCCCACATTCTCAAATTTTCAGTGGGAACCTTGTCCCTGAACTTGCTGCACAAGTTCGTCAAAATTGGGTTTTATGGTCGTCAAAGCGCATCTGAGGTCGTCTTCTGGTTGTAGTTGGTTGCGGTATTTGGTTTTAACCATAGCTAGTGCTGAAAAACCAGCCTCACAAAGATATGTAGTTGGAAAAGGCAAAACGGCTCTTGTTGCCTGCAAACAAAGTTCAGATAGACTGGGTTCCATTGACTGGACTCTTGCCCAAAACTGAGTCAGAGAAACATTTTTATATTTCTCATTCCACAATTGTCGACTTTGCAGCACAACCAACTGTTCACCAACGCAATCAATTTCCGGATGAACCTGTAGCGCGGCCACCTCAAACGGAATTCGCACCCAGTTAAACGCTTTGCGGAAATCGTGGGAAGGGATGTATTTATCCAGCTCAGATAGAAATGAAGTAAGGTGCTCAAGGAAGATTCCACAAACACTCTTCAAATCAAATTCTTCTTCTTCCACAAATGCGTTTAAAGCAGGAAAAGCAGCAATTCTCCCACCTTCCATTCGATGCATCCATAGTCTCATTTTAGCTTGAAATGGGACAATTAGCCTGTTTCCATGTCCAAAAATCGTGAGCTTTTGGCCCGCGGGCTTTGCTCGAGTCAGTTCGAGTCAGGCTTTATGTGGGCTAATTTCAGCAAAATCGTGGGCTTTGCTGGCCGCATCTAAATAGGTGGTCTAAGAACGTGGGCTTTTGCAAAACGGTGGGCTTTGAGAAAGTTGTTGCGTGAGGTCTACTGCTTAGACTGTAACATAGGCTGTTGATATTTAAGAAGTTGGCGTATGATTATCAAATAAATGTAGGTTTGGGGCAATTTCGCTTCATAAAAGTTAACATTAGAGTAAGCTGTTGATAAATTCAACTTGCTTTGGGCAGTTAGCTGGTTAGGCTCGTTACTGAATTCACCTATTAGCCAGTTAGCCTTGTTTTGCTATTCTGAAGTACTGGTAAGAGTGAAGTCAATTTACTGTTCAAGTTCTGAAGTCTGTTTGCCTAGTCTAGTTGCAAAAACAACCGGTACTGGTAGGTGGTGCCGGTTCGTTCTTACTTAAGTGGTCGCTGGGTCAGCCTTGGCTTTTTTGCATGGCAGCATTGAGTGACATAGGTAATGCTACGCAAGCAGCTTTCGCACCGGTACTGCATGCTACCAGCGTAGGTCTACCGTACTTTATTTACTCAATTGCAATTAAACTTTAAAAAGTATTGTTGGTGTTGCGGTTGCTTTTGATGACCTTAAACAGTTGAATATTTAAAGGCAGCACTGGCTATTTGTACAGGCTTGTACAAATAAGCACTTGGTTTATTCTACTATCAGATTATCCCTTCACACTGACCTCGATCCAGAGAGCATGACGAAGTGATAAAGTAAACTATGTCGTTATTTGTACGGGTCTGTAACAATAGCCACTTTGATGTTTAAAAGTTTGCTTGTAGGTGATTTAGCCCACTGCTACTCCTGATATCCAGTACCCTTACCCATGTCTAATCATGACTGGTATTAAAATTGGTGGCATTTATTCAATTTTGGCATATCACTTAGTATTCACTACCGGTAGCCTTGTTCTTTAATGGTCATAATTTGCTACGTCCTAACTTGATGTTATTACAAAAAATTATGTCTGTTGAAAAGTGTTGATTAGTCTGTTATATAGTTATAGACTCTTATCCCTTTTATGCTGAAACATGCACACTGGATGCTCGCATTTATTTGCTTAAATAATATTCTAATTGTTATTGTTCACTTGTATTACTGACACAAGCTAGCAATAGACCATACCCTGACAAAATAGCATAAATAGCCACAAGTTAAACACCAACTAAAAACTGTATATCATTTTGTCGCTGGGTTAGCGCCTGCGCTGCATTTTCATGACATATTTTTTGCCCAAGGGCTTAGTATTTTATGCAATGTTAAGAGCTTTTGTTTTGAATTTTTGTCAGTGGAAGGCACTGTGCAAAAACATTACCATTAAAGAATAAAACTCACTGGTACCTTACTTATGTCAAGAACTGGTATTTTCAACGTGATGTCATTGCAGAAATAAAGGAAAATAATTTAACACATATGCAATATTGATGGTATTTATTTAAATAGATTATCTCCTTAATCTTTCAATTTCAGATCATTTGGTGCTACTAGTGTGTTTCAGAAACCAGAAAACTTGCTGATTGCTTATTGAAATTCTTGAAAACATGTTACGAAAGCCAGCAAGTGAAGTTTTTGCCTCACTTGTTTTAAAAGTGGACTGAAACGTTGGTCTTATATTCTTATCAGGAAAAAAATTAATGCAACAAATCTTGGTTAGTATTTTATGAAGTTTTGCTTAATATCTTGTAAATGTGCTTCATGCAAACTGCAGAGTGAAATTTGCTGCTGATTTGATCCAATGGAATTATCAGTAAACTAAATTTTTGAGCAAACTGTGATATTTGTGCATGAGAGCTACTTTCACTCTTGGTAAATGCAATTTTGTTGTGTTTGGCTTTACAACATCTGTATGTACAGTACGTTGTGCTATTTTGCAGTTGTAGTATATAATAATTGTATATACATACTGTATTACTCTGCAAGAGCTACGATATCATCAGCAACAGCTATAATGTACCAAACTATATTTTCAGTCGTAAATTGCAGCAGGTACAGAGTGCAGACAGCTGATAGCTACTTGTTCGTGAACGTCTAACGGCCAAGTGGACTGTGGTACTCCGGTGTAATTGGTCAAAGCAATGTTATTAAAACTGGTATAGACAGCTTTTCTGCTTGACGCACAGCATGAAAGGTATAATGATTTGAACAAGGTCGCAAGTTTACTTGTGTTGTTGGGAAAAACACTCATTGGGATTCTCCGCCTCTGAGCAGGTAACCAACAACTCCAAAGCAAGCTTGTTGTTATAGCATCTTGATTGCTTTCTCAAGATGGGATGATAAATATGCCCTAAGTAACCACTACTAAGCTGTAACATTTTAACAGTCTATAGCAAAGTCTTGATTGTAATTCTCTTACAATTTTCGAAACTGAAGAAAGATTTTATCTAAAAGCGAGATATGCTGTTTTTGAAATTGCTTTACTGCTTCAAAGAACCAAACTACCTGCAAAAGTATGTCTGTAGCCTACGATGTAAACTTACATCGTATTATTTTGCATTTTAGTGCCAGTGAGGTGGATTTTGTCAACAGCTGTTTGTAAAAGAAACGCATATGCAATGACCAAGGTGCTCACGTGAATGGCACATGCAAAGTGCAAATGAACTGCCTTGCTCCCAACTTAAATGAACCCGGTGTAAGAAATTGATGGAAAACTTTATGGTTACCTTATTCTTTTGAAGCGGGATTTCCCAGCTAAAGCTTTGCTGAAGGATCGTTCATTACAAAAAACTGAAAGTGGAAGCAGTAAAGACCGACATGATGTTACATGGCTGTCTCTGAACAAAAACATCTTATGGACAGGGCTATTACGTAACCTGATATGGATTTTTTAAACGCACTGCTAAAATAATTGTTTCTTTTCTGATTTGCGTGCTGGCAATTGAAGTTGCATCTAAGCACAAGGCTTGCTTTCCACCAGATTACGCTAGCAGCTCGTTTTAAGCATTCAAATTACTAGGTGTTTAAGCATATATTTAAAGGTTGTGAACGAGCTCTTACAAATTTTAAGCTTTTTAAATGGCCAAGTGCATAGATCGACTGCCTCTGGCGCCGTACACGTAAGTTCAATTACAAGTCGGGCAAAACCAGTGAATTGGTAATCATTGCTCTCTACATGATATTAAAAAGGTTACTTGTGGCGTTCCCATGTAACATTATTTACCACGTTTTGAGTTGTAACAAAGTTCTATGCATCTTTTGATTGAGCTCGTTAATAGCGCCCCTATCGCCTCGGTACACGACATTTAGGCGCGAGAAATCTGGGCGCAGACATTTGGGCGCAGTGCCAAATGGGCGCGAACTACGTTCTAACGCATTTTTAATCAACTTTTCGTTGGTTTTTTTTTTTTTTAATTAATGAAAACTATTTTGTGTCTGCAACGATCTTATCCCGTACTTAATTTTCTGTTTGCAACGATCTCATAGAAGAAATTAAGATGTGTTAATTAACGGTAACGTATATCAAAAAAGATGGAGCAAAGTAAAGGTCAAGTTAACGATAGATAAAGACTCATTTTTACGATCGATTGTCTAGCAACCTAAGAGATTGATTATCAAAGAAAATGTCCACGCAATGTAGGACAGCGAAATAAAAAAAAATTAAGAAGATGCTTAACGCAGTGGTGATTTGTAAATTCTTTGAAATGGAATCATGTTTGATAAAATAAATTATGAGTCAGCTGTTAATTATGATCGATTTCATTCGTATATATTAGATTGGTCAAGTACCTTTTCAAAATCACGTTATTTTTTTAAGCGAAAACTTACTTTTCTTACGTTTTCATAAAAAATTTGCTGCGTATTAATCACGCATTACCGTGTCGTTGCAATTGTCTTATTCTCACGTGTTTCCGTCGTTCGAGAACGTTGCAACAAAAATGTTCCAACTTTTAGATCTTTTGTTATCTTAATTTCTTCTATGAGATCGTTGAAAACAGAAAATTAAGTATAATATTGGATAAGATCGTTGCAGACAGAAAAGTTATTATTTAAAAAATAACTAACGAAAAGTTGATTAAATCAATCAATCATCAATCAATTCGTTTTTATTTCCGCACTCCATTACGTTAGAAACACACGTTCATAATAAGTATTGGCCAAGCGCGGAAAAGGGCACACGCAGCAAAACGGGTAATCGTTGAGGCATGCCCGTCAAAAAGACTAGGCATGGCTGCGTGACCCTAACTAGGCATGGCTGCATTAAAAATGCGTTTGAACGTATTTCGCGCCCAAATGGCACTGCGCCCAAGTGTCCTCGCGCCCAAATGTCGAGTTTCGCATCGCTTTTTCCCCATGGAAGGATAAAAATTCAAATTAAAATAAAACATATTCTGCTTGGATTTTCATACACTTGCATCTAGAGGTCGTCACCGTAACGTTAGAGTACGCTTGGAGTAGCAACTCCCAGTACAACTGTTTTGATGAAATTTGCGGATTTGTTTCTTGAGTAATTCATGCAATGTCTTTGGTGTAGAGATTGTTTTGGTTATAATATTACCGAGAAAATTTTGTTAGCAATGATCCAGTTAATTTTGCTGATTATTATTTTGGCATAATAATTGTGGACCATACTTGATCTTATACCCAGGGGCGTGCCAAACTTTTCTGCAGCGCGAGTTTTTGAGAACGTTGCCACAGGGCGTCCTCTCAAATACGTCAAAAGGGTTTTTTAAAAAAAGATCTTCAAACCCTACAGCGTGCTACCCCTTGCCTCCTCCAGGCACGCCCATGCTTATAGTCGTTGCTAACAATTTACTACGTACATTATTGCTTTTTCCTTGCGTTTGCTCGTGCCGCCCCGATTTATTTTCACGTTGTTATTACCGGTACTCAAAGGTTGACGCTGCAAAATTAAAGGCATTTCTAGCAGTTATGTACTTGTGGTATATTATTCTTTAAATTGTTGCGCATCATTTTTCATACCGGTATGCGCAGCACCTCGCCCAGAGCTTAGACTTACCTGAGACAGCCTTCAAGTTAAACAAATAATTTTATTGTTTTCTGGACGACGTATAACGTTTATGTCATCGCTCACTTTCAGCTATGAAGTTCATCGTGCTAAAGACTGCATTTTTGGCTTGTATAGGCCGACTTGTGACGATCAGCCTTTAAAATTATAGGTTGGCAATGGCTAGTTGCAGCTACTTCGGTTCAAAAACGTTTTTGCAATTGTCACGGAAAGGGATGAGTTTTAGGCGAAGCGTTTCTACGAACTGGCCAAAATTTTTACTCTTTTACTCTATGTTTTTGTTTTAATCGGAAATTCGTTCTCTTAAGGGAGGTAGCTAGCTCGGTCTCTAGTTACTCCCCTGAGTGGAATTAATCCCATCGATGTAAAAATAACGCCCGGCAAAGTGATATATAAGACGCGAAAATCTTTAGTTTGAGCAATGACGCTGACGAACTTGACAATTGGTATACGACCTTGCCAAGCAGCTGTGGGCACCAAGAGTGATCTTTATTTTGGTTGCAAGCTCATTGGCTGGGTGCACCTGATCCAGGCAGTAGATCTCTCCCCCAAAAAAGCCTACCGGTGCTACTTTAAATCCGGCGATTGAGATTTGTTTTCTTCATCTTTATCCTCTTGTTACAAGAAAGCGGTGGAGGCGCTATGCGTACGACGAATCCAGATTCGCTTAGGAGTTGCCTTTGTTTTCAAGTTTCCCGGTTGAATTTTCTTTTGACTTCTTCAATTCGCTGCTTGCCGGATTCCACCAAGCAGAGATAATCATCGCAAGGACGCAACAACAAGACTAGGTTGGGAGTCGAACCATTAACCTTGCGATTATGGTCGTCGTGAAAACGACGCTCCAAACCACTGCGCCACGCTGCCGAGATAGTAGCATATTTATCCTCCTATCACGAGAAAGCGATCAATGCCCTATACGAGCTCGCTTAGGAGTTGCCAGCCATCTGTCTACCACACCAAGATGGGGGAATTTCGTAAAGTGCTTTTCCCAACGGCACAACAAGTAAACTTGCCGGCTTGTTCTCCACACTGTCATTTCAATGCTGAGCGTCAAGCAGGGAAGCTGTGAATACCAATTTTAAAGTCATTGATTTGACCCGACTCGGAATCAAACCCGTGTCTACAGCTCAAGAGACAGACGCTCTATACCACTCGGCCATCTGAGCTGTTAAATCAGTGTTAACTGTGAACTACTGGTACGTATACTAACCAGCCGCTCATTTATTGCTGATACCTTGTAAAAAATGTAAAAGCATTTTTTCAGTTGTTAACTAAGTAGGCTACAAATCCGAGTGGGGATCATTTGGGCATGGTTTGGAATTATACTGCTTCAAATTGGGATGATCTATTGCGTAAGTTTTGAGTTAGTGAGAAACAGATTAGGTGGAAATAGGCCAAGCGCCTTGAAATGGAGGAGTAAATTGCAAAGATGCATTATTTAACCACCCTTACTAAGCAGCTTTTAGTTTTGATACGACAAAAGACGAGAGCTTCAGCATTACCGAAGCCAATCATGCCAAGAAAAATTATGTTACATGGTTGCTAGGCTGTTTCACTATGCGCCTCTACCGGTAAATTAGTTCAGCATTCAAAGCCCACTCTTAGCATTTTGGACATGGAAACGCGCAACGAAAGTGGGCTAGAAAAGCCCGCGACTTTTAACTCGGCCCACGTTTAGAAAGCCCACGTTTTGAGTGGACATGGAAACAGGCTAAATGTCTTCCGATACATCCAAAAAAATTTTATTTCTTCCCTGCATATTGGTGTTAAGCTGATTTAACAGACAGAAAAAATCAGATAAGAAGAGCAATTTGACAATCCACTCATTGTCGCTGAATCGATCGGCAAGTTTATGATTTTGTTCTTTTAAAAAAGCACCGATTTCATTGCGCAGACTAGCCACTCTCTCCAGCACTTTTCCTCGTGATAGCCAACGGATGTTCGAATGGAATAAAAGTCCACTGTGTTCTGCACCCATCTCGTCACACAATGCTCGAAATAAACGAGTACATAAGGGGCGGGATTTGATATAATTAACCACAGATACAACCTCTTTGAAAACTATGGCTAGGTCTTCTTGAATCTCTTTTGCTGCCAGATTTTCTCGGTGGAGAAGACAGTGAATAACTAAAATGTCTTGGTTTTCTTTCTTCACGAAACTCATAAAGCCTTTTTTGGTTCCCATCATAGATGGAGCACCATCGGCGCAAACAGAAACACAGTCACTCCATGAAAGCTGATGTTCTTTGAAAAAGGAATCGACTTTTTTGAATATTTCTTCTCCTGTAGTATTTTTTGTAAGCTGACGGCAAAAAAGAAATTGTTCCACGTAATCCTCGCTTGTACGGTATCGCACAAACACCATAAGCTGCGCGTCGTTTCCGATGTCTGTACTTTCATCTAACTGTAAACTAAATTTTCCACTTTGCTTTACAGCAGCAATAGTTTGTTGCAGAATATCTGCCGAGATTTCTTGGATGCGTCGCTTGATTGTATTGTTCGACAACGAAACCATAGCTAACTTATTAGCAACGGCATCGCCGCACATTATCCTGGCCATTTCGACGGCTGCTGGTTTAACCAAGTTTTCTCCCGCTGTATGAGCCGCTTTAGCTCGAGCAATTTTCCAAGCAACAGCAAAAGAAGCCTGCACAGCTTTACTATGGGAGTAGGCAACTCCACCCCAAGTAGCTGGACGATCAATACGGCTTCGCTTTACATGAAGCTCTTTATTCTTGAAGAAATCGCGGTTTTTATCAACGTATTTTGCATGTTTTGACTCAAGATGCCGTCGCAGCTTCGCTTCTTTCAAAGAACTGTGAGCCAAGACTTCTAAGCATATCACGCACTGCGGTCTGACTTCACCATTTACTTCAACCGAGGTAAAACCAAGGTTCAAGTAATTGTCGTTATATATACACACCTGTTTTCGTTTCGCCATTGAAAAGTAAAATAGCCAACTGTACTGTGTAAAAGCTAACCACTACAGTTTAAGACTATACTATTAAGTCAAGCACGACAATATCAGCAACTGTAAATGCCGCATTGCCGCGTGGTTTAATACTCCCAGCCAAGCAATAGAAAAATAGCCTACTGTGCACAACACGAGACAACCGATTGAACAATGCGAGAAAATATATTTTTCAAAATTTAGTTGTGACGCCATAAAGTGAAGTTATCGTGCCAGTTACATGAACAGTTACAGAAATACAGATCACAATGACCACTATGACAATGATCAATCACAGAAAAATTTGTGAGTATAGTGAGAATTTGTGTACAGTAATTAAACGAAAAATTCTATTGAGTTAGTAGAGTTACACTGATAAGCATATTGTTTAAATACAGTCATTAGCAAAAGTTTAAGACCAGTCTTTCAGATTTAAGGTATTTGTAGATTTTATCATTATTATCGCATAGTGCAGTTTTATATGACGCAATATCCTAATGAAATTGCATCAGCCATCTGTCCATCACCAACACATGGGTTGTTTTCACGAAGAACCTATTTTACTTCATTTCGATTGGTTTTACAGCGTAATCAGTTGTGTACTAGCTGCTGTTTCAGTTCTTGAAAATGGGCAGAAAATCTTCTCTTTCCGAGACTAAAAGAGCCCAAATTGTGGTTTTAAGTGAAGAAGGCTACTCTGAACGAGAAATCAGTGCGAAGATGCAGTGCAGCAAGACTGCTGTGCACACAGCCCTTAAAAATTTCAATAATTACGGGAGTTACAAAGACTTGAAGAGAAGTGGGAGACCCAAAAAAACATCCCCTAGAGATGATCTGACAATAAAGCGAATTGCTGTACGTTCCCCAACAAGTTCTTTGAAGAAAATTCGTGCTGCGCTGCTTGGGAAAGGGACAGACGTTCACATCACCACAGTTTCTCGGCGTTTGAGGTTTAACTTTGGTCTTAAATCATATAAGCCAGCTCGCAAACCCAGGCTCACTCCTCTTATGAAATCAAAGCGTCTGGCATTTGCAAAAGAACATGCAGCATGGACATCTGAAGACTGGTCTAAGATCATGTTTTCCGATGAGTGTACTCTACAGCAGTTTGTGGTGAGAAAAAAGAACGTTAGAAGGCCTGTGGGTAAAAGGTTTGAGGAAAGATACACAGTTTCAACAATGAAACACCCACCGAGTCAAATGGTCTGGGGGGCATTTTCCAGGTCTGGTACTGCTGGATTGTATTTTTTGCCCCCAGGAAGTACAATGAACGGTTCCAGGTATGTGGATTTGCTAAAAGAAAAACTTGAAATGCATATGAATATTCATCAGTGCACAGTTTTCATGCACGACGGTGCTCCGTGTCATCGCTCGAAGATTGTGAAACAATTCCTTTCAGAAAAAAATGTGGCAACACTGGGCTGGCCTGGAAACAGCCCAGATTTAAACCCAATCGAGAATCTTTGGGAAATACTCAAAAACAAGGTTGCAGAAAAACAACCTTCAAGTGCTGGAGCATTAAACCATGCTATAAAAGAGGTATGGGTCAAAGAAATTTCAAGAGACTATTGTGAGAAACTGATATGCAGTATGCCAAAACGAATCCAGGCGGTGATAAAGAACAAAGGAGGACACACAAAGTACTAAAATTGCGTGTTACTGTTTTACAATTTGTAATTTGAGCATTCACAATGTGTTATACTAAATTTACGAGCAAAATATACCAGCAGTGGCAGTAATTTGTATTCTGGAGAGGATAGACAGCAAAAATACATAATTTCTGATAACTGGTCTTAAACTTTTGCTAATGACTGTATATTGTCTTGGCTGATGTGCTTGCGGACTCACTCAGAGCCTTCCGCGGATTCATTTGAGTCCGCGGACTCGGGTTGGGAAACACTGGTTTAACAAAACAGTGGTAACTTTGTGAAAGCATTGAACTGTGAAACGAGACTTCGATTAGGATTGGTTAAAATTAGGTCAGACACTCTGACGTACAACTGCTGACCAGTGCGCACATGCACGTCATCAGAAAAACTAGTCATGCATTATAAAATGTTTCCAGAATTTTCAGAAGTAAGCAAATTTAGTAAAAACATCAACCACAAAAATTGCTAGAGTAAATTAAAAAAATGCTAAAAAATATGCTAGATGCTAGATGAAAAAAAATATGCTAGGCAACTGCAAAATATGCTAAATCTAGCATAAAAAACGCTAAATTGGCAACACTGACCACTTTCTGTGTTCAGTCAGAAAGAGCAAAAAAACAGGGAGTCGAACCGTTTGATTTTTCCGGTTTAGGTTCGGTTTGGGTTCAGCCGCAGCACAGTGAATCCATTATTAGTTAGTTAGTAGCATATTTGTCCTCCTGTCACGAGAAAGCGATCAAAGCGCCACACGAGCTCGCTTAGGAGTTGCCAGCCATCTGTCTACCACACCAAGATGGGGGAATCCCGCTAAGTGTCTTTCCCAACGGCACAACAAGTAAACTTGCCGGCTTGTTCTCCACACAGTCCCTTTAATACTGAGCGTCAAACAGGAAAGCTGTGAATACCAATTTTAAGGTCATTGGTTTGACCCGACTCGGAATCAAACCTGAGTCTACAGCTCAAGAGACAGACGCTCTATATCTGAGCTGTTATTACTAACAGTAGAACCAGGTGGAACCACTCTCTGTGCTCAGTGTCCGGAACGAAAGTCAGAGTTGTGAGTTCATCTGTTCAAATCGTGTTGCCCATTCCTATACTGAGAAATAAAAAAAATACTGGTGAGCAATTTCATTGTATTTATTAAACTATAAACTGCTTGTCACTTTTTTCTTTTCTTCTACTTAGTTAAACAATCTGCAATGGCTCCTTGACAATTTTAAAAACAAAAAATTTTAGTTCTAGTAACACAATTTAAAAAATGAAACGTAGGCCTACACCGCAATTTTTTTTTGGCCTGTCAATGCATAATTTTAACTTGCATAATTTTAACTCGCAGTAAGGCCAGTAGGGATGTGCCGAGTCGAGTCCGAGTAGCCTACTCGGCCGAATATAAATAAGGCATTACTCGGGCGAGTCCGAGTATTAACTGATACTCGACCGAGCATTAAACATCATCATTTTGACCTTTTTTTTTGCTCTGCACCCGATTTTGAGTCGAAATTAGGACTTTTACGGACGTGATGACCTTCTTTTCGCTCTTCACCTGATTTTGAGTTCATATCTTGACGTCGCAGAACACATAGGCTACTCGGCCGAGTAATGTCGTGAATACTCGTTACTCGGCAAGTCCGAGTAATTTTCCTGGAGGCACATTCCTAAAAACCAATTAACGGTAAAAAACTTTTTCACCAGGCGTAGATTACATAAGTGACTATTATTACATAAGTGACTATTACATAAGTGACTATTATTTTGAATTCAAACCAGCTTCAAAGTGACGCATGTGACGTCACGGACCAAACCGCTTTTTTCAATCGGTTCGGGTTTGGTTAAGGTTCTCAAGTACTCAAATCATTCTGTTCAGTTCCGGTTTGCTCTTTGCGATTTTGAAAAATACGGTTCGGTTTCGGTTAAGGTTTGACAAAAATAGCTTAAAACCGGTTTATAAAATTTCAATTCGGATTCGGTTCGACTCCCTGAAAAAAAATCAGTAGGCTACTAAATTTGGGGGAAAATTCACTGAATCGCAATTTCAAGTAAAATGACAATATTTTGTATTTTTATCAAAAAAACTGGTGCTGATAAACCTAAATCAGGGGTGGGGAACCTGCGGCCCGTCTAAGTTTTAAATGTGGCCCGCGTGTACATACTGCTCATGTAATGCTAGACTTACCATACGTCCTCCTTTTTTATCATTTCGGCATATTAAACAGTGACAACATGCCAAAACGCAGTTACGCAGCTCAAACTATACGGCCTGCGGACGTGATGACCTTTTTATTGCTCTTCACTTGATTTTGGGCAAAAAATTAAACTTCTGCGGATGTGATGACCTTTTTTTTGCTCTCCACTAGATTTTCAGAGGAACTTTTTTTTTTGCTCTTTACGCATGAAACGTAAATGCAGCCCGCTGAAAATATCATGCGTGCAATGTGGCCCGCTATGCCTTGAAGGTTCCCCACCCCTGGCCTAAATATAGTTCGGCGCTCCATTCAATTTAAGCCGCAGTCAATTCCAGCCTGACTGCGTATATCTGTAGTGTTTCATTCTGGCTACAGTTGTCCTGTCCACATGTCCAATTTATGTGAGTTCTAAAGCCCACATCAATTTAAGTGGTTTAGGGTAACTTGTAAGTGGGTTAGTTAGGATCAGTGGCGCCGCCAGGTAAAAACATTGGAAGGGCGAAATGACGTCATAACTTGTGATTTTTGCAGAGATACACGAAAACATGAATAAGACGATATTATATGGCGTGCCATGTGTGTCAGGAAAAAATTTCTTGTTTCAAGCAGAAAAGGTCTGATCTAATTTCTTCATTTTTATCTTCCAGTCACGAGAAAGCGATGGAGGCGCTGTGCGTAGGACGAATCCAGACTCGCTTAGAAGTTGCTCTTGTTTCCGAGTTTTCCGCTTGAGTTTTGCTTAAATTTTGCTTCTCGATTATTTATTTCAAAGCATATATTTTGGCCTAGGCATTCAAAGCAAGCAAAATGAGCATGCGCAGCTGCAAAGCGCTTCACATTTTGCTTAACCTTATGCCTTACTCAAATATAATCGTAATGTGTCAACTGTAATCGGTTACGCCATTTTCAAATAATTGTAATCGTAATCGAAAATCACCTTATTGATCAGCATGCTTCCCATTGTATGGGCAAAATGTCGGAATCTGACTTCGGGTTCGAAAATTCGGATTCGAAAATTCGGAATCTGAGCCCATAGAAAGGAACTGCAGGTTCGACCATTAGTCAGCTAAACACTTCAGGTTCGAAGATTCCGCACCTGAGCCCATACAATGGAGCGTTTTTGCTACGCCATTTCGCCCACACAAAGGGAAAGAATCTGATCAATAGAATGCGAAAATTGATTATATGGGTGCGTAATTGTAATAGGTGGAATCAGAGTTTTCTTTATTAGAGTTGTCCGACTTTGTCACGTGATTTCGTTTTTACGCATGAGTACTTATAGATCGATTCAGCAGATTACAATCAGATTTTCAAAGTTCAAAATTTATTATTTGTTGTCGATTCATGGCGCTCGAAAAAATACAACACCAAATAACTAACAACAATCAACAACAGGCAACTGCGAGTGCGAAGTGACCACACTGGTCTTCGAGTCGAGCAGCAACCTACTGGAAATTAAATCTATAGCTAAAAGTCAGGTGTCGCTTTGGGAAAGGAGTCCAGATTTTATGCAATCAGAATAGTATTGACTATTGAGTGTCCATTTATTTAACTACGTTCTTATAATTTAAGACAATATAATTTAGTTATTTGGAAGATATTTATTTAAAAGAAACTTTTTATATTCTGTCTTAAATTTATTAAAAGGTAATTGTTTAAACGGTTGGGGTATTTCGTTCCATATTTTAGCTCCAATACATTTAAAAGATTTTTGTGCTCTCGTGGTGGAACATCTAGGTATAGAAATTGCCTTTGACGAATAATTACGGGTGGAGTGAGAATGAACGTTAGACACATCAGTAAAGTAATTACTGAAGTGTGTTGGCAACATTTTGTGAACATACTGATACATGAGTTATGCTGTTTCATAGTGATATAGATCATCTAGTTTGAGTATTTTCAGATTATAATATTGTGGAAAAATTGGTTCAAATTGTGAAAAGTGACAAGTGACCTAGCGTTCAAGTTCAAAAGATTGCATTGTGAAAAGTGACCTAGCGTTCAAATGCAGGAGTTAGTCTAACGAATTAGCTAAAACTGATCTCAACTACGTGAAGGATAGTTTTAAAAACATTTGAAAGAGAACTTTTAGTGATTATGTAGCCTAGTTAGCAAAAACTGATTTAAATAACATGAAGGATAGTATTAGTGATTAGGTAGTTTATTAGCTGTACATTTAGCATGGGTTACTGAGACACCCTTTGTAGGACACAAACTGCATTTAGTGATAGACTAGAGTTCCAGTCTAAATGTCATTTCAAATCGAAACTGATTTCTATCATTAAAAGTTTTGGAGTAATATTTTCAGGAATTTGATCCAAATTGAATTCAACATTTTCTTGAATGCAAAATACCGGTATTTTACATTAATTATTTTTTGATTTTTTGTTAGACCTTAGCTGTCAAAATAGCTATTAAAACTTATGGATCTCAGTAAAAGCAGGGAAAGTAGGGGACATATCGCACAAGTTTTACTGAATTCAATTTTTTTTCCAACTGGTTGGACAATACATTAGGTCAAATGCTTTTTAGTTTGTTGGACTTAGTTGTAACGACATCGCTATTGGAGCGGGAGGTCTGGGGTTCGCGCCTTGGGCCGGTCAAATCGGACACAGTATCGCCAGGGACTCGTCACCGCAGCTGTTTTCTTCGAACTTCGAAGCTGTGTTGCCTGGACGCTCAGCGGCAGAAACTGGCCCCGTTACTCATTACACGCTTTGGCGGAATACCGTGAGTATAATGAAGGCTTGATTTTTTTGGACTTTATTTTGTGATACAACTCTTCTGTACCAAAACGAAAAAATTCGAAATGCTCACTGTAAATTTATTTGCAGTTAAAAAATGTCACTCAAACATCCCCACGGGGACCTTTTGTCAATAAAGTCGTGACCTTCCGACCGCTGCATAATTAAGCGATTTAAAGTAATTGCAAATGTCTCTTAAAAATTGTTGCTGCAATCGGAAAACGAACGAATGTTTATTCATGTGAAACGAAAGTTAAAATCTTAATAGTAGACGCGCTTAACCACCAGTGCACAGAGATGGGCATTTATGGGTGATATAATTTTGATTTGTTGATTACCGATAACGCTTTTGTAATACATTTTGTCATCGCCGACAAATTATCAAGATAAACGATTCTTCATGCACACAGTGTTCAAAGTCAGTGAGTTAGCGCTATGGAAAAATACACGGTGTCCATAAAGTCTTGTAGCAATTTAAAAAAATGTCTCTTAGTTTTCTTGCCTCGGCAGAGTCCGTGAACTGCTCTCTTTCCTTAAAAACCTAGAAAAATATTTCTGCTATTTAACTTCCAAAAAAGCTTCGTCAAACACATCGAAAATTTAGCGCAACGTATATCGGAAAAATTTATCGATTACCGATATCACCTTAAGGAATTGTTATCGTGCCCATCACTGCCACTGCAAATGAAAAATATGCCTAATATTTAAACAATGGGTTATCGGTACAGAACTTCAAAATAACTTTGAAAAAGCTGTTTTCGCCAGGGAGTCGAACCATTAAATTTTTACGGTTCAGGTTCGGTTTGGGTTCAACAGCGGTTTCAAATTTCTGTTCAGTTCCGGTTAAGGTTCGGATAAATTGAAACGCTCCGGTTTGGGGTAGCTCCAGTAAAAAATATTTCAAAACCGGTTTATAAAATTCCGGTTCAGGTTCGCAGTAAAAAATGGTATAATTCTAGTAACACAATTTAAAAAATGAAACGTACAAAGCAGTTTTTCTTCGCATTAACAGGCCAATATAACGCATAAAATAGCCTACTTGTAGCAAAGCCAATTTCGAGATAATTGAATTGCTACTGTGCTCCGACACCGGCGGCCTAATCTTTGATAAACATATCTTCACATTGACGGGCCAATGTACAGCTTGTAGTGCTGTGCAAGTACTGTATTTCTTTGAATATAAGCCACCTTCAAAGTGTCAATCGCCATCGGTTACGCCAATCAAAGTGACGCGTGTGACCTCTCGGAGCGAGCCGCTTTTTCAATCGGTTCGGGTTCGGTTAAGGTTCGCAAGTACTCCAATTATTCGGTTCAGTTCCGGTTCGCTCTTTGCGATTTTGAAAAATACGGTTCAGGTTCGGTGAAGGTTCGACAAAATTAGCGTAAAACCGGTTTATAAAACTCCGGTTCGACTCCCTGGTCTTCGCATTAGGAAAAACCTCTATCATCAATACTCTTGGTAGCTTTGAAAAAAGCTGTCGCATCCCAGAAGCTTTTCGTGACGCGCTCGTCAAATATTAATATCGTGTGCTGCGCAAGCTTTTTAAAATCTCAAAATTATCCAGCGTAATTTTTCTTTTCTTTTAACCAAGGAAATCGGCATTGCGGCTAAAAATTTGAAACTAAACTACCTTTTAGCTTATTGCAGTAAAAACTGTTTGGTTAGCGTTACTTTATGCTAAATATACTCGTTATCGAAAATGCTAGGCCTACTCGTTTTCGAAAAAGCTTTTCGTATAAAGGTCTATCGGTACTTTCTTTTTCATCACTGTCTATAATAAGCCTGCCTGCGTAAAGCATTTTTTGCTAAATATGCTAAAAGTAGTGGTTAAATATTAAAGTAGGCTACAAATTACCTTTTCTTCAGCGTAGTAGCAGAGCTTTGGTAGTAGGTTAGCACTAAGTTTTTAAAAACAAATTCATGCATTTTATATCATCAGAGTAAAACTATGATATCATGATTTCAAACCAAATGAAAAAAATTAGAGCTGCTGCAAGCTACAAGACTGCATTGCTGCATTTTTCCGCTGCTGTTACTGCAATTTATGCACTGTAACGTTTCTTTGGGACAATTGATCTATTAGTATTGAAGCGTGTCATTATAACAAAAAACAAAAATGAGAAAGAGTCGGACAAGGACAACTCTGATAAAGAAAACTCTGGTGAGCACATGGAGTTGGCCGAGTGGTTGGTGCGTAGAGCTCTGGAACTGGTTTCGCGGGTTCGACGCTCAGCTAGGTCATCTTCTATGATGCGTATACTTCACTCATATAAAAACCCAAGCTGCAATTATGTGGCTTAAAAAAAAAAAAACTCTGGTGGAATCGATATAATCAAACCATCTCTGATTGACATAATTAAACTATCTCTGGATAGAAACTTCACGCTGCATGATTTGATATGAGGCGTGAAATAAGTAACGTCGCTCGAAGCTGATTGGACGAACCTCATCACCCCTCTGAATTGCAGTTTTTCGTTCCAGACTTGCGTCTTCTAGAATCTATTTCCTATATGCTATCATCACTTTAACGTATTTTTTCATTTTTTGACTACTTCTGACTTTGTGAAAGCAGCAACAAAATTATTTTTTAATTTTGGCGAAGCCATGTAATCGTAATCATAATCGTAATCGTGACGATGATAAGGTGAAATAATCGTAATCGAAGATCGATTACATGGGTGCGTAATTGTAATCGGTGGAATTGTTGTAATCGAACCTTCTCTGGTTTCAAGGACAATTTTTTAACTGATTTGACAAATCTTTTTACAAACGGTTTTCCGATTTGACAAATCGCCTTGTGATCAGTTTTTAGCTCTGATATGTCAAATCATTTCACAAACTGTTTTCTGACTTAACAAATCATTTGCAAACTGTTTCCGATTTGACAAACCGTCTTGCAAGCATTCATTTTCTTTTCTGATTTGACAAATCAAATCGTATCAAGCCAGTGGCGTGCCGATTGAGACTTAACACCGTTTGTGATATATCCCTTGTGCCACCCTAAATCAAATCGTTTCACACGCTGTTTTCCAATTTGACAAATCGTTTTGCTAACAACCATTTAACTGTTTTCCCATTTGACATTTATCGTCTCGCTAACAACTAGTGAAATGATTTGTAAAATCGGAAAACAGTTTGTGAAATGATTTGACAAATCGGAAAACAGCTTGTGAAATGATTTGATTTAGGGCAGAGGTCCCCAACCACTGGGTCACGACGATGCGACCTACTACTGGGTCGCGAAAAAGTAGCAACTGGGTCGCGAGAACCCTCAACGAAAATGGCGACGAACTGCTCGAGTTAACAAGCAACCGTATAGCCATAGCACATACTGATGGCAAAATGAATGATGCGATAGTTTCATGCATCTATTTGATAAATTTTGTTTACAAGCAACTACTATAAGTAGGCCTACTGACATATAAGCGCACGCAAAGGAGGAGGCACGGTGCCATTCCCCCCTTTGGCCCGGTAATAAGGTGCTAAAACCTAACTTTCAGTCTACAATTTCTCAAACTAATAATGGTTGCAGCCTCCTTTCACTTATTTTGGCCAAGCTTCTGCTTTTAGATATAAGCTGCGAAAATATTTTTGCGTTGTCTATAGTGACTGCACTCACTGCATGCCCTTTTTCTATAAAAAAGTGTGCTAAAATGAGTGTTTTTACGTGAAAACCGCAAAAATTCGTTGGCATCTGAGGGCTTCGCCCCCAGGCATTCTTAACCTTCAGCAGCCGGGGACTTCACCCCCAGACCCCCGGTAGTGCCCCCCTCCCCCCCTTTGCCAAATCCTGGGTGCGCCACTGCCTATCGACATCTGTAATTTTCTACATTTGAAATGCTACAATACACAGCAAAATTGTAGATGGTTCAAACTAGTGTGTACGCCCCGGGTTTCCCCGAACCCGAAAACCCGGGTTTTGAAGTAATATTTGAAACTCGAAACCCGGGTATTTTTTGGTGCAAAACCCGGGTTTCATTACGTATCAATTATCAACAAAGAGATACAGGTATTTGAGGTTACGAAAAAGAGACCGTGGAGCGAACATTTTCTGCTATGGGACTTTTTGCTACCGTGATTAGACACAGGCTAAGTAATGACTTTAAACGCCATGATTGTAATGCGCCAGTTTTTATAAAAAAATAAAAAATATCAATCCGTTTCGTGATATTTGTTAATGTTTGAAAATGCAAAACCCGGTAAACCCGAAACCCGGGTTTTGAAATACAGACCTGAATCGGACACAGTTCAGACATAAAAAGGTAAAGGTAAGGGACAGAGGGTGCAAGCACACATTGTTTAGGCCATTTTCAATTGTCGGCCCATTACAATTTACAATCACGAATGATTGAACGCTGTTAAGGGACATACATGACGAACAACACATACACAAAACCCTTTGCACTTCCGCTTGTGCCGAGCGCCTGGCGCGAAAGCTGCGAATACTAATTTTAAAGTCTTTAGTATGACCCGACTGGGAATAAAACCCCATTCTATTGGCTACCAAGTAGACGCTCTTAACCGATACACCAAGCGCCGGTTAATATAGTAGCAATCGATCGATTGTGATGTAACAAAAGTTCTGCAATGGCAGCAACTAAAACCAAGATGAGGAACATATTGGACGTAACCAACACCTGACGTGTCTCTTTATCAAAGATTGCCCCTCGTTGAAATCATCTTATTGCCAACAAACAACCCCACAATTCTCATTGATAAAATGATAATTAAAATGACCGTTTTATCGTGTGTTTTGCTGAGTGTAGGTCTTATTTACAGTGATTAGTTGAGTTGCCTTTTGACGAATAGATGTTTATCATTTTTGCGCGTGCTAAAAGCGTAGTCAACCAACTACTTAAAGAGAAAGACTCGTTTAAATCGCAATTAAACAGTCAGGCTTTCAGCAGTCTAGCCTAGGTATCAAAACGACAAACTTTTGATTTTGTATTGTCGGTCCGCGAGACTGTTTTCATTCCAACACCGGTCCGCGAAAAAAAAAAGGTTGGAAACCGCTGATTTAGGTTGACACAAACGGCGTTAAGATTCAATTGGAACGCCACTGGCTTGATACAATTTGATTTGTCAAATCAGAAAAGAAAATGATTGCTTGCAAGACGATTTGTCAAATCGGAAACAGTTTGTAAATGATTTGTTAAGCCAGAAAACAGTTTGTGAAATGATTTGACATATCAGAACTAGGAACTGATTACAAGGCGATTTGTCAAATCGGAAAACCGTTTGTAAAATGATTTGTCAAATCAGTTAAAAAATTGTCTTTGAAACAAGGAGTTTTTGCGTGACACATGTGGCTCGCCATACGATATAGGCACTTTAGCTTTCCGTCCGTGTAGTTTAATCGGCATTCCCAAAGTAGGCTATAATTGCACTTCTTACTGTAATTTTTTTCATTTTTGTTACCATAATTGTAACTTATAATTTTAACAGAATCATAGGCAGGGTTACCATTTCGTGCTTATTTCTAAGATTTGTGCTCATTTTCGAGGGCAATGTCTTAGAAAACGTGAATGTGCTTATTTCTAAAAAACGTACTTATTTTATAGTCTCGTGCTTATTTTTGAAATTCTAGTGGAAACAATAGGGATCTACGGGCGCGAAGACTTTTTTTTATCTACACCAAGTTTTAGGGGAAAAAACAGGACTCTGTTGACATGAAGACCTTTTTTTTGGTCTATACCAGTTTTTACTGGAAAAAACAAGATTCTGCGGAAGTGAAGACCTTTTTTTGACTTTTTCGTAACCTAACAGCAGCGTGCATATTTTTTGGTGAGGGCCTGTGGTAACCCTGATCATGGTTAAAGCAGCGATTTTCGGAAGCTCTAGGAGGTAAGACATGGGCATGTCTTGTGTATCGAAGCTGATAATTCAAAAACACACCACACTTCCAAAACGTTTTTTTAAAGGAAATAACAACTGTAACCACGGTATGACCTAGGAATGGAAAAGAGCTTTCCCAACGAACTAGTTACTCCAACGAATTCCGTTTGTGTAATGCAATGATAATAGTGTATAGTGTAGGCCTACTACTTTCATGTAATGTAATTTTTATTCCGCTTATGCCTACTACCTTTGATTTTTTTTTTTTACTGTTGTAATTTTATGTTAATTAACATTCTCGAGGAAATGAGAGGCTGCAGACTGGGTGACCGCGCCAATTTCCATCGTAAAATTGGACCAAAGATCTTTCGCAGGCTCTCATTGGAAAACAATATATGTATATAAATGAGTGTTTACGATTTATTATTTATTCATCGCTTTTCAAAAATAAATAAATGCTGTTCTGCTGTACTCCAAGCAGACTATTCGCAATATCGGTACTGTTATTAAGCAAAAAAAAATATTGGAAACTTTTGTAAAAATGACGTCATTATGACGTTAATGGACCGGAATTTGGGGGTGGGGACAACCCTAGCTGAAAACTTCAAACTATGCTGAACATCGCTACATGCGTGAAAAAATATATCCTTGGGGTGCACGGAAACGCATTTTCTGACAAGACTAACTGGTGCGATTTACAGTTGTTCCACTCTAGTCAAGGCGTCTATCATCATCATGAATTCTTTACTGACCAAGTGAATACAGTGACACTCTATGGTTGTTCATACAGTGACACTTGCGCAACACTAATCAGCTGATAAGCGGGTACGTCTGGCAAACTACAGTAAATGGAATCAACGCACTCTAAAATCACGAGATAAAACGGCCTCGTGGACCTTTATAAACATAGTTCTACGACCTGGGTTTTCAATTTGATTACGATTTTACACATAAATTAAAACAATCCAAAATAATCACACAATATTTAACAATAACTATTAAAAATACTGAGAAAAAATGTAGCCTACTAAAAACAAGACAAACTTAAAAGGAATGTTTTTTGCAATCAGAAGCTGAACTTGAAAATGAAGTTCCATCGGAGTCAAAACGATTTTCTTGAGCTTTGCCTTGATAAGGAAGAGGAATCTGAACATATAGATTTATTGCCAAATAAACATTCACTATAACTAGGCCGAGTTGGATGGGATAAAGTGAAAAGTAGGCCTGATAAAAAAGTAGGCCTAATTGCAATTAGGCCCACTATTTTTTAAATTTAACAAGTAAATCAATTGGCGGCCAAATTAAGACTATACTTTTGACTTTCATTATAATTATTCACCTAAACTACCTTTCTTTACACTTTTAATTCCACTGTGTATCTTAAACCTTAGGCACAAATCAATTCATATAGGCCTATCTTGGAAGTTGGATTTGTGTTTTTCTTGTTTTCGCTATAGTTTCAACTATAGTTTTCACGTTTTCATTGCGGCGCGACTAAAATTCATGGGAAGTATTGTAAGTTACCGTAGTTACATTTGTTATTAAGTGAAAGGTTCAGAGTTGTGATAGAAAATTTTTGATGCGTAATTGTAAGTAGGCCTGTTATTGTAACTGATCTGTTTTGCTGTAATTGGTCAAACTCTGCTGTTGCAGTAAGTATCAGGCTAATGTCGGTATTTGCTTAGGGCCTTGACATGGAACACATCACCCTGACCCTGTCTGCATCACTGCATGTCCAGTTTAAATGGTTCAAAAGCTCACGCCACGGTCTTTCTGAATAACAGTTGCATTTTTGGTGTTATAAATATAATCACTCATTTTCTTCATACCAAAACTCAACTGTGAAGCTGATAGTCTGTGAGTTTTTAGACACCACCTAAGCTGGACCTGTGGACAGTGTAATTGTAGGGATGAAGTCACCACTTGCGCTAAAAGGGGAAAAAGCACGGCAAATGCCCCGGCACCCATTCCTCGGATGGTTGACCTTTTTAAAGAATTTTTAGATCCCGGAGTCTAAAAAACTCTCAGCGGCCATGATAGTCACCAACTGACCAGCAGCAAATTGAATTTTTAGAGGTAAGAATAAAATTTGAATTTTTCTTTTCGACGATCAACTTGCAAAATCGCGTGATTTTTACCCGACGAAGATTTGCAAAATTTAAAACAGTGAAATTTCAATAACGGGCATTTGCAACTCCACAATTTGCTGCTTTAGCCTTATTCATATGGGTCTTGGCATAACGTGCTTGCGGCCGTCAATCGTCTCCGCGACATGTAAACGTTAGGCTAAGCCTGCAGGTCGCTAGACAGTAGACAAAGCAATACTTTTAAAATCTCTCTAAAAGACAACGCCCAGTCGAAAAGGTGGAACTATTTGCCTACGAGTAAAATCGCGTCGAAATTATGATAAGTAGCCAAATATGCAGAGAATGCTGTAACTTACTTCTTCCCTGGATTGATTTCTGTAGTCGCTACGATTCAGTACTCCTTCACCGCACAAGTAGCCCACACCAGCTCCAACAACCGTCGATACAAGCAGCCAAACATTGAAAGTCATGACGATTAGCATTAATGAGTATCCCAAAAAAAACTGTCAAAAAAGTTTTTGTTTCATGGTTAGTCGCTTATTTGTTCGGTTTCCTAATGGTTGCCTACCTAATGGTTTACAAAGCCTGAGATACAAAACATACTTTGATGTTAGGAAAAGGATACCGTATTTACTTTTTAAATTTTGGTCATTGCTTTGACACGATGAATCCTTACGGCGTCACTTCACTTTTTAGTTTTCACCTCTTTTTTTAGGTTTATTAGAATGTATTTTGTGCTTTAAAGCAAAATCCGAAATATTAGCGGCGCTCAAAGTAAACAGTTTCGTGAAAAAAACATAACACTTAGACTGGTTTTTCTAATGTGCCAGTTGAAGATATTTTGTTTCCGCGAGGAACACAATTACTGTTTTATCTTAATTCTTCGCGTTTTATTTCTGTCAATCGTAATTTTTATTCTGGTTAGTATCGAACCGAGTTCTTCTGATTTATAACGTTTCTTCATTTGACCTCAAAGGTAACCTCTATAAAGTATTCTTCAACCCTTGAAACAATTTACTACGTAATCTGTGCAGCTGCTTCCTTTTCTGAATTTCGCAATCTTTTGCATGCTACCTTTGCACGTCGATTCCAGTATCATTTCAAATTGGACCGTTGTCTTGAAGAGTCGTGTTTCTGAGACTCAATATTTCTACTACTATGAGTCCAGGTGCAAAAAAAATTCATTTTCTGACTACTGTGAAACTTCAGATTGGAATTCCTCTTACCGGTATGTACTATTAACTATTATACAATTTATTAATGTCGTATTGTCATAAGTTTCGCCTATAATATCCGGTTTTTAAAGGCAATATTTTATTTGTAGTTTACCTCTGGCTCTCTCACTGGCTGGCTTCAAATATTCGGTATGTTTATTTTGTGATTGCTCCTGCCATTTTTTGTTCTTTTTTCATAATTTAGAACTATAATATTTGTTTTTTAGAAACCGCTACGAGCGCATCATTTCTTCTCTGTGTCAAATAAAGATCATTGTCAAACTGACGTGGTGCGCAGCGAGTTTCGACAGGAACCAGTACTGCAGTTCTATTTTATGTACAGATACGGAAGTATAGCCAGCGCTTCGCATAAGCATCTTACAATTACTGTTGTAGCTTTGCCTTTTTACATGTCATTTTTAGGATTCATCTCGCATTTTTTTAATTGAAGAAACAATGGACTGCAACGTCTTACTTGGATTGTATGCAGGACACTTTGCGCAGTATGATGCATCCAAAACTTAGGAAGTTTTCTCATTTGTTGGTAAGAGCTGGATTTACTCGCCTAAATTCAAAAAAGACAAATGCAACCTTTAATAGACGATGGCCACTGCAGTAGTAAATACAAGTTACCATGCAGTCATTTTGCAGCTTGTGAAGCACATTTCTTTCCCATAATTTGCGGAGACTTTTTGTTACTTCGTAGATAATCGCAAGGAACATTACACCGAAACAAGATCCAATCAGAGCTGAAACATCGGATAATTATTAATTAACATAAGGTCAGTAATAGGTGATATTAATTTTTTAATTTACTTATGATCACAGCGCAACTCAAAGTGCCGAGGTTGTTGTTGTGATCCAAATTTTACTCGAGTTTTTAGCTCACGATGGCTTGACATCAATGACCGTCGAGGTCAGGTGCTACATCAACTGTTTGTTTCCCTCACTGGCGGAATAAGCCAACAATGTTGATAAAACTTAAATAAGGTTTAGCAGCAAATAATCTACGAGAGTGTGTTGGTAAGATCAAATGACTTAATTTTGTAAAACGTGGGAGAATTCACCTCCTTCTTCTGTAATCTTCCACTCTTCAAACAATACAGTGTATGGATACATATTGAAGGTGAACCACATCGGCATTGACCCATGATCCATGTTTGGGGAAGCATCAAAGTTAAAAGTTTATCACAAGTAAAAATCTTTAAATTGAGTCAAATACGCTACGAGTTAGCACGAAATTGTGAGAAACACGTGATACCATGCAAAATTAATCGACTTCTCAATTAGTCAGTTGGCACCAAAGTTCTGCCAAAGTGATTCAAACAAACCTGTAGATACACCTTAACGAAATAACATTATATACACAGTAGACTTAGTGTTACCTAAAGCTCAATCATTGGCAATACATAAATTTTCGGAAAGATTTTAAACCTAATTAGAATATTAAATTTTTACGGTGGGGCGGCGCTGGAGTACTAAATGTACAAAATTACCTCCTGTCAAGGAAAAAGATCTATAGCACACTGAGTCGATCGATACGAATTAGGAGGTTGCCGAAACTCAATGTCGCAAGTTGGATATATACTTCTCTTAATTGTTCATTAATGTAAATTCTGGCAAAAAAGAAAAAAGTACGTACAAAAAAAGAACTAAGAATAAAAACCGGGCTTCACGTAAACACGGCTCGTATTACCGCCTCAATCGTATTACCGCATTTCCTCCTATATCAAGGGTTCTTAACCTTTTTTGTATTCTTTACCCCTTGCCGTTAAAAAAAATCAAAATTTACCCCCTGTGCAACACTTTCACCTTTTTAATACCGAAAATTGAAGTTTGTTTTAGTTTATACTTCGGAAAAATTATTCCCTCGGTAGGCAAAATTTACCTCCATGGGGTAAATTTACCCCCGATTAAGAACCCCTGTCCAATATCAACTTTTGTTCTATCAAAAAACGAACTGACTTTATGGTAAACTTCTGCTGCCCACGTAACATTGGTGGCGCGACCTGCGTCATGTGACGCACATTATTTTTTGCTCTTCACTGTGTGAACTAAACTTCAATATGTTAATTCCGTGGATGGTTATGTCCTCAACAAGTAGGCCTATAATGGACCATCGGGGTCATATGACCTCGCAATCTTCAAAAAAATACAAACTTTGCACGTGGAATTACTTTTTCACAGCCCCGGAAATCTTGGTCTGCGACTCGGAACTCATGATGGTTGGTCAAATGCTCAGAAAAGCAGAATTGTTGTTTGCTTAGCTCGCAATATTTACTTAATTCAAAAACGTAACTTACCACTTACTTTCCAGCAGTAGCCTACAGTCTTGTGCGTGTGCAAAATGTTTTATTATAGTTAATTATTAAGCTGCAGCGCTAACGCAATGCAAATGCAAAAGCAAAATCAACCAGCCTACAACATAAACAAACCGTAGGCTGGAGTAAATGAGGGAGAAAATCCCGTTGGCCTTACAAATCAATACCTCCCCTAATTTATTTCTGAGGATATAAATAGGCCGCAGGTTTACGCGAAAACTGACTCGTTGTCCCACAAAAATTAGATCGCAATGCGTGACCTAAGCAGTTATAAAAGTCGAAACAGAGTCCAAACTCGGGCATTTTTGATTTATCTATTGTCTTGTGAAGTATTATTCCTAGCTCTTTCACTTGAATTCATTTATAGTGTGTTGGCATTTAATTCACGTCTGGCCGGGGACAACGCTGAATTAACCCACCTGTATTTGAATGAAATACAGATAAGTAAATAACTGAGCCAACTGAGGTTATTTCAATAGCACTTTTAGGAAGACTGCGAAGTGAGCTTGAACTTTTTTGAGTTAGCAATCAGGGGCTCCGAGATCTCTTTGTGGGCCCGGAGCAATTGTTGCAATGATGGGCCCCCTTCATAGACAAGAGTTTTATTTCATCTTTTTTTAAACATTTTTATGATAGACGCGCGAAATGAGCGGATGAGACAAGAGGGTTAGCTGGAGGGTTGCGGTATCACCGTGATGCAAAAGACCTAAAGCCCCACAATATGTCGAAGTCGATCGGCTTCAGCTGCGACTCAAACCATGATCGTTTTATTCCTTGACATTGATTAAGGTGCGTTTACTCCAAGCACCATACCGCCACCGGTACAAATTTTCGCGCGTAAGAGACGTTGCAACGAAAGAGTTACGTCACTTTGTACAGCATTCCAGGAAACAATCGTTAAATGCTTTGTAGAACTGTTTATAAAAAGCAAACTCGTGAGGTTCAAACTTCTTGAAAGATATTTCCTTCAAATATGCGTTTGTCAAAAATCGGATGAAATTTGAAACGACAACAAATCGCACGTGATGTAAACAGACCGCTGCAGGAGCGGATCCAGAAAATTTCGGTGGGGGGGTGCAGTTTTGAATACAGTTGAATGTTTACTAAACACTGTGCGACCGGTCGGTTGACGTAATGGTTAAAATCATCGGTAGGCCTGTCACCGCGGGAGGTCTTGGGTTCGATTACTGGGCCGGTCAAATCAGACGCTGACGCCACCGCTGTCACGTTTCTATGTTGCCTAGGGGCTATGCCGCGGAGATGAACCCCACCACTCGTTATCGCTTCCGTGTAATACCCCGAGTATAGTGAAGATTTGATTTTTTTGTGAACTAAGCTTAAATACGAAGACGGTGGACATGTAAACCCGGAAAAGAGCGTAAATAAGCCCTTTACAAATGTGTTCACGTACGGCAGGGTCGTATTCAGAAATTTTTTAGGGAGAGGACACCCATTTTTGACATTATTGGACACCCATTTTCATAGGCGCGGGAAGTGGGGTGCCAGGGGGGGCTCAAGCCCCCCCTGAACTTTTTTTAGCCCCCCCTGAACGATTTGAGCCCCCCCTGACAATTAAAAAAATTATGCACTGAGTGCGACGTGATTAATGCTCGCAACGTACATACGTAATGAAGTAAATATTTTTTAAAGTGCTTTTAACCAACGAAGAATCACTATTCTTTTAAAAATCAGTCAGTTATTATTCACTTGGTCAACGTAAAATTTGGTAAAATTTTCAATGCTTGAAGTTCATTTTTAACCGTGTTTTATATCAGCGTTTGCAAACCTTTACAGCAGTCATGGACGATGGCCCAGTAAAAGTATAATGGCTGTCAATTCTTGTAGCTGCCAAACACTTTACGCCAAACTACTCTGAATGCTCGAATGAAAGTCGCTACTGATCATGGGAATTACGTAAATCGTAAACGAAAATGCGGTGAAGTGCAAAAAAACGGTCCTCAATCCTTCAGATGTTCCGAATTCCACCAAAATTTTTGTGAAAAGCTAAAAAAAAGGTCTTCACGGCCCGGACGCGTTACATGAACTGGAAATGTTGGTGGCCAACCTGATTTGTGTACATGCCAAATTGACCCGCGATCGACAGCCAAGCATCCAAAGATCGACCGGTACATCGCGATCGACCGGTACATCGCGATCGACTGGTTGGGCACCCCTAATTTAGCTTATATGAGCTGGTGCAAGTTCTCTTCTGGTTGAGTTTTTTAATGGTTTTGAATTTTTTCTACCAACCCAATGAAGCGGCTAAATCACTACTAAACTGGCACCGATGATCAGTAGGCTACTCGATTTGAGGGGGATGCCATCCCCCCTGAAAACAACACCATCCCCCCCATAAAACATTTTAGCGTAAACCATTCCCTTACAACTATAATGACCATCTCTTTTTAGGTCTGCATGAAAAGTTGTAGCCTACCACCCCCCATAAGTGTTTTCACAACTCGAGCACTGCCGATGATTGTTACTAAAATTGAGCTAGTACGCCTACCTAAATACCTATATCTACACATCTCATTATGTTAAAAAATGGTTCAGTGCTATATTTTGATTGTGTGTTTTTTGTTATTTTTAAACCTCAATGGGGCATTGTTTGTTGCATGTAACTCTGATCAGCAAAGCAAAAGTTAGATCGGGCAAATTTTGTTTGCCTACTTTTTGGTTTTGTGATTGAGGTATTTGCATTTTACAAATACATGAGTAGTAATTCGAGCATGGTTAGAAAAGCCTAATGGTAGTAAGCAATCTTGTTTTCCATGATAAAAGATTATCGTGAAAAAATTCCGGTCACTTGAGCGGCATGCAATTGATGTCTATCAAAATAGGTCTGCTGAGTGTCCTGCTCTTAAAAACGTGCGTTCGAAAAAAGGGGGGTCTGGGGGGCTTCGCCCCCCAGACGTTGACACGATCTTACTATTTTGAGCTCCCCCTGTCTAAAAAACGTTCCCGCGCCGCTGCCCATTTTTGACAATATTTTTAGCGTGTTATTTTTTGGCAGAATTGAGATAAGCAAATTGAGGAACAAAAACGGTTTTAGGAGGGTCTGGGGTATTGCTCCCTCGGAAAAATTCATAAAATTTGCCTATTGCAATATGGCCATTTTAATACTTTATGAACAATTTTTAGGCAAACTTTGCTAAAATATTTCGCTCTAATTTTGATGTGTTTCAGCATAGACCAGTGTTTCTCAAGGTGCCATCACACTAACTGAGACGTTGAGACCTTTGACTCATTGTGCAGGTTTATTTTATTGTGATATAACTTTGTGGGAATGTGATGTCACAATACCATAAACCTCCACAATGTCTCAAAGGCTTCAACGTTTCAGTTGGTGTGATCGGACCTTTAAACTGTGCGTCGCGATGCCCTGGTGCGTCGTTTTGTTTTTCCAGGGGCGTCGCATAAGAAACTGCGTTTCTAGCAATACGGTACTTAATTATTGCAAGTAAAAGTTATCCAAAATCATAGCAGAAAAGTTTAACACTCTTTTGCTAACGTAGGAAAACTATTGGCTGCTAGCCTTAATGCTAATGACACTGATTTTCTAACATATCTCAAATCTCCTTGCTCTTCTTCTGTTTATCTTTATCCAACATCCCCTCAAGAAATTATCAGAATAATAAATTGTTTTCATCTTAATAAAGCTTGTGGTTATGATGATATTTCTCCATTTTTGCTAAAAACTGCTGCTCACGTTATTGCTTATCCTCTGTCTATAATATTAAATCATTGCATCTCGCTTGGCGTTTTACCTAACCAATTAAAAGTAGCAAAAGTTATCCCCGTTTACAAGTCTGGTCCTTCAAATGACCTTCAAAATTACCGCCCAATCTCACTTCTCTCGTCTCCCTTTAAAATCTTTGAAAAGGTTATTCTGAGGAGATTGGTGTCTTTCTTGGAACTTCATAATTTGATTATACTCTCCCAGTTTAGTTTCCGACATAAACACTCTACTATTTATCCAATTTTAGACCTATTAACAGAATGTTATCAAAATATAGAAACAAAGCGTTTTTCTGCTCTCATTTTTCTTGACATTAGAAAAGCATTTGACTCCGTCTGCCGCAAAAAACTTCTAAAAAACTTGATTACTATGGCATTCGCGGAATAACCAATGAACTATTGCATTCATACTTACATAACAGAAGACAGTATGTAGTTATAAATAATACTAGTTCAGGGCTTGAGCGTATCAACTATGGTATCCTGCAAGGTTCTATATTAGGTCCTCTATTATTTTTATTGTATATTAACGACCTTCCAGTTTCACTGCAAACGACACCTAGACTTTTTGCTGACGACACTGCTATTAATTGCCGAATCGTCACTCTCTACATTAGAGAGTTTGGCTGAGTCTGAGCTGAAGGGTATCTCCAAGTGGATGTTATCAAACAGCTTAGCTCTGCACCCTAATAAAACCGTCGTATTAAATGTATCTCCTTCTCGTACACCATCTTCCCTCGAGCTTAGTCTTGATAATGGTAAGATCAAAACTTAGGAAGTCACTAAATATCTAGGTATTTTAATCGATGAGAAACTTACATTTAAATCGCATATTACTCACCCTGAATCAAAATTATCTCGATCTGAGGGTATAATTGCCAGATTAAGATATTATCTACTATTAAGTTCTTTGCTAACTTTATATTATGCATTAATACAATCACAGTTGCTTTATGGACTGCCGATCTGGGCTTCTACATACCAAACCTACTTAACCAAACTCAGGAAACTTCAAAATAAAGCTGTAAAAATTCTCGCTAAAGCTCACCCTAGGGAAAGAGTTAGTCCATGGTATCATAAATTGAATATACTAAAATAAGACGATTTATATAAATTTGAAATCGCTAAATTGATGTACCAGTACATCCACAACAAACTTCCTCATTGCTTTTGTAATTATTTCGCTAACCTCTCTGTCTCTGTCCACGCTTTTCAACTTCTAAAACTCAAAAATCATTTAGGTTTGTTGGTGCTAAGATTTGGAACAATATCCCTTATGACATCAGGAAACTATCTTATGGCAAACTTAAAATCGCCTTTAAGAACATCCTATTAAAACATTACGCTTCACATGAATAAGTTATATTCACTTTAATGCTTGCTTGCCCAGAACTCACAGGTTAATGGTAATAAGCTTTTGTATCTATTGTAACTAAAGGTTGCTGCTTGACTCGAAGACCACTTGGTCCCTTCGCGGCTGCCTGTTGCTAAATTGATATTTTGTTGCTTGTGTTACTTGGATGTGTATTTTTTCGAAAATGTGCAACAAAAAAATAAACTTTGTTGTTGTTGTTGTTGTTGTTGTCGTAATGTCAATCTCTGCCTATCTAATTATGATTAATCAATAAATTTTCAAAGACGTTTTTTTGCATTTCAATGTATTGTTACCGTGTTTCCCCGATAATAAGACAGGACTTATATTAATTTTTACCCCAAAATATGGCACTAGGGCTCATTTTCGGGGGATGTATTATTTTGATATATCAAAAAATGAAGTAAGGAAGTAAAAATTACGAGATTTTAAATAAACAGAAATTACGAAAAAAGATCTACATTTACTTGCCATTAACATGTTTTTTATTGAGAAACTCATTAACAACAATTTATTCAAGAATTTTTTGAAAAGGATGGCATACACCGCATTAAAACAGTTTGAATAAATATAAAAAAAAAACGTTTGACTCTTTCGTCTTTCTGCCGCTCTTAGGGTTTATTTTAAGGGTAGGGCTTACATTAAAATCATCCTCAAAAATCACGCTAGGTCTTATTTTGCGGATAGGTCTTATTATCGGGGAAACACGGTAAGTAGCAGCAGTAATTGATTGCTACTAAAAGCATTGCACAATGTTCATTTTGCGCGCGTAAATGAAAGATACAGCAGTCAGTTCAGAAAGTAAAATGGATGCAAACAAGAAGCGTGAAATCACGTTTGAAGATGACAGTGATTGTAAATTCGTTTATAAAGCGTCGTTTACAAGTTTCGATTTTCTCATTTAAAATTTTGTTATCAGTAATGCGTCGCATGCCCAGCAAAGTTTTCCTGAGGCGACAGAGGCGTCACGGCAAAAAAAGTTTGAGAACCACTGCCATTGACCAGGGGTTCTCAAACTATTTGAGGTGCGGAGCCTTTTGCCAAATTTGAGATTTCGTGCGGAGCCCTTGCAACATATCTTACAACTGGCGCAAAATGACTTGAGCCCTACGGCAAATTTTGCATTCTTAGACATGCTATAAAGCCCAAACTTATGACTTTTTCTATACAATTGAAATTCATTAATAACAATAGGTCAGTGTGGAAATCGTAGAACAAGTTTAATATTGTACCATAGACCGGGACAGCACTGTTTCGAGCTATTATTCCTCATCAGCCGCACTCATATAAAAGATACACTCATCCTTCAAAATGCTTGACCTAGCTAAAACACTCTTCCGGATATATGAAAGCTGTTGTGACTTCCCATTCAATAAAACGACGTCGTTCTTCCTGGCCTGCTGAATGGAAAGTAAACACTGGCGCAAGTAAACACTGGCTGAAGACCGCCTGTTGCTACAATACTAAACTTAAGGTGAATACAGACCTGACATTTTTGGAAATTTCATAAGTTTAAAAATTAAACTTTCAAATGTGTCAGGGCTTTTTGGCCTACCTTATAGGCTACAAGCTAAAAAAAATCTACATTTCGCAGGTAAATCATAGAGGCTGTGAATTTGACACTTGACAAACATACTAACAAGGTAGAGTCAAATTTCATTAATTCCAGTATTGCTTCTTTGGACAGTAGCAAAATTAGCAAAGTCAGTATTGTATATGTAAACAAATAGCTCGCGGAGCCCCTAGGTTGCTCTCGCGGAGCCCTGGGGCTCCGTACGGAGCACTTTGAGAACCTATGCCATAGACCAGGGCTTCCCAAACTAGGGGTCGCGACCCCGCGAGGGGTCGCGTAACAAACTTCAGGGGGCGCAGGGAGTACACAAATTTTAAGCAAAGTATTGAGTATTATGTATAGTATGCTGTTGAGCTTTTTAAACTGGTGTAATTGCGCAAACATCATTCTTAACTTAGCTGTAGAATGTAGATTCTGGCCTATCTCTAGGCTAGTACGAAATAGTGAGGCAGCAGATGAGTGCTGTAGTTTTATGTATAAATTGTTTTGCTTCGTCACATCGGTATCACGTGACGCGGCTGAACGCATCTTTTTGTTTCATCGCTTCGGTTTGCGACGCCATGTAGAACACTGCTGGCGAGAGGCTAGCACCGGTAATTAAAAACTATTTTAAGCAATGGATAGCTGGTTAATCAATGGTTAGCATTAAAGCCGAATATCCACCATTATCGGACTCGGCAGCAACCACACTCCGGCCGATTGTCTCGACGTATCTGTGCGAGTCTGCATGTTTAACGTTGACGGCAAAACATCGTTCCGGCATAAGCAACATTCAAACCATCTCGAGACCGGCATTAACAAATATTGAGCCGCAGCGGGATTTGGTTTGTAGGCGAAAGCAATCGCACCCATCACATTACATAAATGTGTTTGCTTTTTTGTTTTTGGTTTTAGTAAGCTACTTAAGTGTAAACTAGTAGGCATTGCAGACATCAACAGCTCAGGTGGCCGAGAGGTAAGAGCGTACGCCACGGTAACTGCAGCCTTGGGTTTTATTCCGAGTTGGGTCAAACCAATGACTTTAAAATTGGTATTCACAGCTTCCCTGCTTGATGCTCAGCATTAAAGCGACAGTGTGGAGAGCAAGCGGGCGAGTTTACTTGTTGTGCCGTTGGGAAAGGCACTTAGTGGGGTTCCCTCATCTTCGTGTGATAGACAGATGGCTGGCAACTCCTAAGTGAGCTCGTAAAGTGCATTGATCGCTTTCTGGTGATTGGAGGATGAATATGCTACAAAAATGAAAAATCAATAAATAAATAAATAAATAATTGAGTAGCGGTAGCTTGTTTTTAGTTTTCGTCTTCCAATAATTATCACAAATGCATATTTTGCAAATGCATATTTCTCATTTTAATCGTGAAGGGTCGCGAATAATTTCAAAAGATTAAAAAGGGTCGCGAGCGAAAAAGTTTGGGAAGTCCTGCCATAGACTACTAATGGACTGGAAACTGATGACGTCATCAATCGTGTTTTTTAATTTTTACAGCAAAACTATACGTAAAAGCAACGATTCGCAAGTCCAAATTGCAATTATAGCCTATTTGTTACAAAAATTTTTAGTGAATTTTATTAATATAAACTCTGCTTAGGTTCGACACATTTGATTATGCTAACTTTCAGATTCGTCACGCTTGACTTGGTTGATGCATTTTCAAATTGTTGACCATTTTGTGGCACCATGGTTTCACCAAATATCATGCATTTTGTTTGCACATTTTCGATTATGCGTGCTTAAGGCGTAAGGATTATTGCTATCGCAGAGGTCAAAAATTATGGAAAATTTGTATTCATTAAAAACATTGCTGAAAATGGCTGGTAAGGGGGAAGCATCCTCCCTCCCGGATCCGTCCCTGGACAGGACAGTCGCCACCACAGTGTACTTATATTGTTGCCCTGGGCCCAACTCAACAAAAAAAGCATAGTTTGTATGTCCACAAAAATTGCCAAATGCGAGAGGAAAATAGAAGGAAAGCTGAGGAACCCATCATGTTGCCATTTTTTAACTACAGATATTCTACTAACTAGCAAGAAATCAATGGCTTAACTTAAACTACATAGAAAAAGAAAAAACGATAACAAGCAGCTGTCTTAGTGTTTTTTAAATAAAGCGAATCCCGGTCATTTAAAATAAAAACGAAAACGATAAATGACAACACGGGTCGCTTGACCAATCTTCAATTTATGAAAAATATGACGTAACCTTTATTTTCGCTCCGTCACTGAACACAGAGAGTTTAGTTTAGTAAATGTTTTTATTTTTGTTCGGAAAAAAGGCATGCACAAGACCATTTCAACAAATTAAGTAGGCTAAAAAAGAATAACCGGCGCACAAAAAAAATAACCGGCGCTGAACGCGAAACATTTTCTCAAGCATAGGTCTACGTTTTTTCCAGTGAAAGAGTGCGAAAGACCATATGTTTAGCTTCCAAAAAAGCTTGACGAGGTCATCAAGTCTACACCCTCTCACTTCAGTAATTAGGCTGCTTCAACACAGAAAATACAAAACAAAAAACACAAAATAAGAAAAGCAAATAATTTTGTTCAATTTTACAAACACATTTAAAAGAAAGAAACACTTGCTGAAGGTAAAAAAATAAAATAAAATTTTTAGAGTGAATTTTATTTTTGTACCGTAGTTACTTTTCCTGTTTCATTTGTTTAAATCAGGACATCGAACCGAACCGGAACGTTAACTGAAAACATGTATTAACCGCTTCCTTTCATTGAACCTAAACCGAACCGTAACTTTTATACTTTAATAGAAGTGAATCTAACCTGAACCCAAGGTCATCAAAATTGCTGAACCTCAACGAGATTTGAACGTTAAAATAATTTTTGATTAACCTAAACCCAGACCGGAGATTATCTCTGCCGCTGAGGATATCCTTTATGAGCCACTGTAGGCCTAGCATTTAAAAAAGTACAATCAGCTTCAATACAATAGGCCTACCTGTACGTATTTTTAAAATAATGCGCATGTGGCTGCGTACCAGAACATAAGTCGAATTGGGGGTTTTAAGTTCTTGAACCGAAGCGAAATTTGAACGTTTAACTTTTTGCTTCTGCGAACCTGAACCAGATAACTTAAAGTGTTTTTAATTTTAACCGGAACTAAACCTGCAAAATCAAACCACGAAAAACCTGAACCGTAGGTAAACCGCTAAAATAGATTTTAAGCTCATATTTCAAGTGGTTCGATGCCCTGGTTTAATATTACTCGATTAAATTTGTTTATATTTTTTTTTTAACACAGAATTATGGCGAATTTATTAAAAACTTTTTCAGGGCTTTGATAAATGTTCTTTTACCGAACTTGACTTGTTCTTTTGGAAGCAAAAGTAAATTGTTCCGTCTGACGCTACAAACTACAATTGAATTTTGGGCAAATTGAGCACTTGATCTAGGCAGAAAAAAATCGTGACGTCCAGCTTGTCTGGTGGCAAATTTGTGGATATCAATGGTGGAAAAAATTGTCTTGAAATAATTCTGGCAGGTTATTTGTTTTTTTCTTTAACATAAATTTAGTTATTTCGAGCTTGAATATATTACTCAGTTTCAATATCGAAAAATGTTGGTACAGAGGAGACATGCGAGTTCTACAATTCTCACGAGGCGATTTTGCATCACTTGAATTTTATTTAAATCGTGTGCTTGCAGCGTTGCCCCAAGTGGTGATAGCGTAACTTTAATGTGGATACGCAATACCGTAATAAACTTTTTCGAGTAAGTTTGGAGGTGCGTAAAATTTTAGCTTGTGAATAATGGCAATAGCTAAACTTAGAAATGACATGTTGCATATATTTATCCCAGTTTAATTTGTCATTAAATAAGACACGTAGATATTTGATGGAATTAGCTGCAGCTATTGCAGTGTTGCCTATTTTTCATAAAAGCTACCGGTATTTAGCATTGTTTTATTTGAAATTAGCGTATACTTTGCCTGGCGTAAATTGAGTGAGAGTTCATTACCAAAAACCCACAAATTTATTTTTTTGACTTCTTCATTTGGTTTTAAGTTTAAGGAGTTGTTATTTTTGTCAGAACAGATAAGGACCGTATCATCAGCATATAACGTGGTGTTAAACTTCGAGCAGAGTGGCAAATCCTTTGTTATAAACTAAGAATGAAAAGGGGCCCAGTACGCTTCCTTGAGGTACTCCTGATGTAATAGGGAGAAAAGTTGAAGATACATCTTTATACGAAACCCATTGTTTCGTGTTCTCGAGATAAAACTTAAAGAGACTATGGACAAAGTCTTGAACACGGTAATGTTCGAATTTATCTAATAAGATCTGGTGGTTAATTTAATCAAACGCTTTGGCAAGATCAAGTACAGAAGAGAAGAGAACAGAAATTTTATTGATTTGCCTTGAAGCACTCGTTTAAGAAACACGACGAATAATATAATACAACTATACAAAGCCAGGAAGCATCGAAACAATCGAAAGGTTTTCTAGTCGAGATGCTCCCTGAATGAGCTGATTTGATATATACAAAAAGCAGTAGTAGGAAACAAAATTGACGGTGTTTTAAAAAAATAAATCCTAAGTAACACAAAAACTAAAAAATGAAAACGAACAAGAAAAAAAGAAAACGTGTAGGTATGCATATCCAAATGTAAAGTAAGCTACAGATGTGTAGAGACTACGATGCCAAGAAAACAGACAGACAGACAGACAGTTCGTTTTTATTTTCCGTTGACAAAAGCACACGACTAACTGAAAAAATGAAGTTCACACAAAAACAATAACGGAGAGGAGATCGCGAAGTGACGCAAAGTCTTCAAGTCGAGCGACCACCTAAACGCAACTGAGCAGTGTTTAGCTCTCATATGAGTAGGCAGAAAAATCTGCTACACAATTTGTTAAAGTCAACAGAAAGCGGATTAACTATTAGATAAATATACGATCAATTTACTTGTATTTTTGAATTAAAAAGTGTTTGTATTTATCAGCGAATTTTCTTTTTGGTAATTTTCGAAACGATAGAGGGATAGAATTCCATACAATCGTTCCTTGGTATTTGATTGAATTCTGAGTTTTAGAAGACTTAAACAAAGGAGTTTTCAGGTTTCCTTTAGTTTTAGATCTGGTATTTCTATTGGAGATAATCTTAAGATCTTCAAAATAGTTTATTAAAGAGGGTGGCAAAGATTGAGAAACCAAGCTGTGCATAAATTTTGCCAGTTCAAGTTTGTACATGTCTTCAACCTTCAAAATCTCATATCTTTGGTACAAAGGTGTTGCACTCTCACTCCAATCGACCCCACTAATAGCTCTCATTGCTTTGTTTTGAAGAACTTTTAATTTTGAAAGATATGTTTTAAATGTAGATCCCCAAATTATAATGCCATAAGATAAATGCGAATGGATCAGTGAATAGTAAACACACAGTAGAGCAGAAGATGGTAGAAAATTTTTTAATTTGTAAAGGATACCTACACCACGAGAAATCTTGGATTCAATAAAAGAAATATGATGCTTAAAATCAAGACGTCGATCAATATAAATTCCCAAATACTTAACCAAGTCTGTAATATTTATTGCAAGGTTATCAAAAGGTATGCTTGGGAATGAAAGAAGGCTCGTATTACGGAAGGAGGGAATAAGTGAAATAACATTCGATTTAGATGCGTTCAAAGTTAATTTGTTTGAATCCAACCAAGATTTGAGATTTTGTAGTTCAGATTTGGAATGAAAAGGTTCTAATAAACATAAAAAGGTTTTAATACCTCAACGTAATTACTTGGTGCTTGAATAAATTATTAACATAAAGACATTAAAGCAGTTTTATATTTACGTTTCAACTGGGCCAACACTTCTTTCTAATTGAACTGTCTATGCTAATCCATAATTTGAAGCCGCGAAACGCTGTGGAATAAAATATACACAATTGGTGATTTGTCCAGTATTGTTATAACTTAGGAGTGAATTTCATCAACTTTGCGGTTAGAATACTAAAACGCAGTGTGCGAAGTAGGGGGGAGATGATAGTAAAAATAGTCGTCCGATACAGTAAAAATAGTCGTTCCCCCCAGCAAAGAAAGAAAATTTGTCCTGGGGAGGATGCCAAAACGTCCCCCCAATGATAAGTACCGTAAGAAGTTAAATCTTTTTATACGTGTTCCTTGTGGGTACGGACTGCGGCGACACTTTCCAGCATATCTTGTAGCCCTTATGGTTTCCTCCGCAAACTAATCAAGAACAACCTTTTCAGTGCGCCTACCTACAGAACAGAACAGTTTATTTTTGTCAACATTACAACACGTCAGCAGTTTTTTATAAGCGTTAGTGAAAGCAGCGGTTCCCCAATTTTTTTCAGATCATATTTGAGATCGAGAGTATGAATTAAGAAAATGCTATACCTTCTGAGGCTCCGCTCCGGACCCCGCTGGGGTAGCTTACTGCTCTCCCTCCAAACCCCTTGCTTCATTCATAAAACAAAAACCTGCCTAAAACAAAGCTAATGAAGTTTTCGAAACTCTACCGTTGATAATTTTTGTTCATCATGCTGGTGGTATGGAAACACGCATTACGCTCTTCACCACTGTTTTAATTTGGTCATTGACCAATAACATCGCCCCAGAAGCGTATTAGGGGGGGGGGGCATTGTGCCATGGGCCCTCACCTTTTGACTTTGCTTTTTAGTAAAAAAGAACAAATGGTGCCAAGTGACTGAAATATGCCGGACTCTTTTGATGGTTTTTGTAGCTTAGGGCTAGGGACAAATCCAGGGGGTTGGGAATGAGATCAAAATCAAATCAAATCTTCATTATACTTACGGTATTACGCCGAAGCGTGTAACGAGTGGCGGGGCCCATCTCCGTTGCTTAGCGCCTGGGCTACACAGCTCCGAAGAAACGTCGCAACGATGGCGAGCCGTTGGCGACACTGAGCCGATTTCACCGGTCCGGGTATTGAACCTCAGACCTCCCGCACCGAGAGCGTGTGCTTAGCAACTGAGCTAACGGCCGGTTGGGAATGGGATAAGGAGATCTATTCACCTCACCAGCCTTTTTCAACTGTTTTTGATAAATACAAATTTTCCATGATTTCGAACCTCTTTGATGATAATAAACGCCTTAAGCACGCATAATTGAAAATGTGCAAACAAAATGCACCATATTTGGTGAAGTACTCGAATTAGGGTCAAAAAATTTAAACAATGTTTGCCTGAAAAATGTTCAAAAATCGCTAAAATAGCCATTTCAGCATGTAATATTTCAAAAATTTCCCGGGGGTAGGATACCCCCGGACCCCCCTAAAGTTTTTCTGTTTTTAATCTGCTTCAATTAGTTCTGCTGAAAAAAAACTACGCTTGAAAAAATGGTGAAATAATGATCCTTCCCATTTTAAAAATTTTTGCTACGCCACTGCATCGTCCCCATGCATGAACAATAAATACCATTTTGGCAGTATTGTCTTGATATTTGGGTTCAGAATTCATGCAAAATTGTAGACAAAACCATTCCCCCCAGTAAAAATTCCCAACTTCGCACACTACCAGAAAGTTTATTATTACACAATTGGCACATAAATTTTGCAAATTCAAATCGAAAACTGTATTGAAGTGTTTACTCAATCTCCTGACAGTCACTGTTTCGATTTTATTAGGTCTCATCAGAGAAGCTCAGAGTAGTCTGGGATGAAGATCCTCAAAATTAAGTGTTTATATAGGCACGATACGCGTGAATATTTCTTACTGTAAGTCATCAAGCCCACAATATTATTAAGACGTACAATTATCTCGTTTTTAAGCGACTTGGTTGCTGTAGCCTACTCCGTGAAGTAATGCCATATTGAATACAACTGTGAAAAAGACTATCATATAACGTTTGGAGAGTGTCTTTCGTAACATAATTTCGTAGTGGATAGAATAGACCCGTAAATTTTGCTAATTTTAGGGAAAGCTGATGAATATGTGTTGACCAGCATGATTATTATTACTATTAAAGGGCGTTGGTGCCAGAGAAGACTGCACAGGTTCAATCCTCACTGGCACATTGTGTAGGCCATTATTCAAGCCCATTGCAACTTTTACCGCTTTCTCGTTTATTCAATTTACTACTGGCCGTATTCAACGAGTCTTCCGGCCTGCTGTAAATACTTTGCCAGTAGGTTTATATCAGTGGTTCTCAGTGATGTAGTTGAGACCATCACCTACGAGATTAAGACCAAGACCTTGTAACTTTTTCAAGTCCAAGACCAAGATCGTCTTTGTCAAGACCAAGACCTTTGATTTTTTTCAAGACCAAGACCATAAAAATAGGATGAGAATTAACAGTTTATCATACGGTCGTACTACGGCCCACGGGGCATTATTTAATAGCAGAAGCTTGAGCATGTACGTGTTGCACTGGCACTTCGCAGTTTAAACTAAAAGCGCAAGCTCACTTTGCAGTCTCTCTCAATTACTGTTGAATTTTCAGTTCTATATAATTTGAAAATAACCTCAGTTAAGCCCTATAGTACGTAGGCCTACAAAGAATGCTCAACCTGTGTTACCCATTAGACACTAAAGATTGATTATGGTACTCTGTTTACGCCTGCTTTAAAAATAAGCTGAATCCCTCAAGGTTCATACTTGCGTATGTCTCTATTGGTAGAAAAAAAAGCTGCGTCTCCATTGCCAAATAGAAAAATAGCAAGTTCGCAGCTATCTACATACAAATGCCAATGATTTCGATAAAGCTTTAATTTGATCTTTTCTGACTCCAGAAAGAAAAGAAAAAGCTTCAGAAAAAGACACCCGCTGTGAGTCTCAGTGGCGTGCGCACGGGGGAGGGGTTCGGGGGTCGAAACCCCCCCATTGATGACTGAAAAAAAATGAAAACCTCTCTTTTTGAAACGATACGCCTTTTTTTATACAGAGAATGCCGAAATTGTTATCAATTATCATGTTTTTCTGTGCTGTCCAACTTCCTTAATATGTTACACAATCTTGAAAAACTTTCATTGTGATGCAATAATACCGGTAGTCAAACTTTTTTGGTGCGTTACGCTTGACGTTGACGATTGCAGAAAAAGTGAAACCTTTTTTTTTTGAGACGAACCGACTTTTCTTCGTGCGGAGGTTGCCGAAATTACTGTCATGTTTTTTTTCTGTTCAGTCCAACTTTCTAATTTAATTTCGAGAAACTTTTATTATGATACGATGCAACAATACCGGTATTCCAACTTTTCTGATGTGTTTTGCTTGAACTGCAATTATGTCATCGATGCTGCTGTGAAGCAATTGGTAAGTGGGAGTTCCCTTAAATACGAAGTATCTGCAGCAACTACGGCTGCACACAAAATTTTTTTAAAAAATCAAATCTTCACTGTAATCGTTTCATTTCACTCGCTGTAGTATTGCAGCGTCGTAGCGAGTGGCGGGGCCCGCCCCGCGGCTTAACACCTGGACAACGCAGCTCCGAAGAAACGTCACACCGGTAGCGAGCCGTTGGCTACTCTGTGTCCGATTTGACCGGCCTGGGAATTGAACCTCAAACCTTCCACATCGATAGCGACAACTTTAACACTGCGCTATAACCGGCCGGTTTGTTGAAAAATTAATAAAATATAAAAATCTAAATTGACGCTGCCCTAAATGCTAAAAATAAAATAAAAACACTGCCAAGGAAGACCAAACCAACGAAAGATTTAAAGAGGCCCAGGGGCGGAGCGGGGAGGGGGTGGCAAAATTGTTTTTACGCCCCGCTACTATCTCAGGAGCTGGAGTGCTCCGTTTACCAGAGAGAGAGAGAGAGAGGCATTTATTCACATCACACAACACCGCGCATAAAAAAGGACACATCACTAAAGTATTTACATACATTGAAACTGTCTGTGTGATGAAGGGGTAGGAAGGGACATAGTCATTTAATCTCTACCCCAGACACCCCGGTTATGTGCTTGAGAGTATCTGATGATATCGACGCTGTGATTTGGGTGAAAAATGCTTAGATAATATCGACGCTGTTTTTGAGTTTAATCGCATGATCAGGGATTCTTCTCGCGCGTAACTTATTGTAGTTTAAAAATGTTTCGGTAGGGAGGGCAGTTTGTTCTCATGCTTCACTGTCTTCATTATTCAAGACAGGGGATACTGGATACTGCTCCTTTCACAATGAGTGCATATTAAATGTTTATATCAAGGTTTATATGCGTTGTTTGTATCAATGTTGGTTTTTGAAAAAAGATCTTTTGGAGGGAAGCAATAACTTGTTTTACCCTTCTGGCTACACCCTGTTTGTGACGTTGCGAAAGCTAGCCTACTTTAGTCAGTTAACCTTCCTATGACCCAAAAATGAGGTCAGCTAAAGTTATTTCAGTAAATTTTTAACCTCGGATTGACAGCTTGAGTTTCGGTGAAACCTTTTCGCTCCTTAAATGAAGCCCAAAGAATCAAGCAAAAGTGTGAATGAAATATCTGGATTGTTTTCCTCGTTATGGCGTTATATAGCTTAATCATGGTAGCTGCAATTGCGCAGTAATTTAGACTAGAAACATTACAATCCGATGCACTTTAATACCTCTGAACTACTATAGGCTAATTGTAGCATTTTTACGTCATCACGATGTGACGTCACTGAACCCCCCCCCATTGAAAAATCCTGCGTACGCCGCTGGTGAGTCTAATCAACGCTTTGCAAGCAGTAGACGAAATGTAATTTTCTCATGAGTCTCAATATTATGAATAAACAAACTTTCGGACGCATTTTTGTGTAATGTACCCAGCACCAGCAGAACCTTGCTTTTTTTCGACAAAGCGTGGGTTTATAAACGCCATTTTGTACGCAATTGCAACGACTATTCCATGGCGCAGTGACGTAGCGGCTGCATGGGGAGGTAAGCGCTGCACTAGTTTGGGGTTCGATTTTCGTCGCGGCTTCGCTTGTGACGTGCAATGAACAATTGGGTTTGTCCAGATAGAATGAGAATGTTGGTTCTGCTGGTGTTGGGTAGGCTACATTACATAATTATGCCTCTCGGACCGAGGTGCAAAATCGGCGAAACAGTTTCAAAGCAGACTTTCCGCCAGAGGTGCTAAAATCGGCAAAGCATTTTCAAAGACACCTGCCGTGAATCCAATCAACGCTTTGCAAGCAGTAGACGAAATGTAATTAATACAATTGCTCCTTTGAAGAACTTTTTAAAACCTTTTCAATGAATTTTTTCAACTTTAATCGAAGTTTATTAAAAAACAATAATTTTAATCGTATACAAATTGCGCTTGTGCGATTGCGCTCAAAACTGAAAAAATACTTGCGCCGCAAGCGTTAAAAAATAATTGCACCGCAAGCGCTATCGCAAGTAAAAGAGTTGCGGCGCAAGTGCGCACCTCTGCCTATAGCTGGTTTTTTAAGGTTTTTTGATGGTATTGCATAGTTTGCTATTCGTGAATTGTGCCGTACCAAGTAGGCCTATTACCGGTAAGCGGTAACACTGCAATATTGAGTAATTTAGTATTTATCTAGCTAATACCTATAGGCCAAATTATTATGAAACTGACCAGTTTCACGTAAAAATCAACAAAATATTGAAAATTACTTTCTTTCTGGAACTTTTTTTGAAAAGTACGGACAAAAGTACCGCGGTCCTACCGGCGGTACTTTTGATTTTCATGTACCGAGTACTGGTACCGCCGGTACTTTAAAAAAGTACCGTGCCCACCTCTGGTAATGAAATAGATATACCGTGCCGCTGCATATGATCAAACTTGCTTACTCTAGTAGGAACATGATCAGAATCTATGACAGGGCTGGGGAACCGGTAAAGCACAGTGGGCCACATTGATTGCATAATATTTTCAGCGGGCCACATTTACTTTTAATTGCTAAATTTCGATTTAAAAAGGCACAATACTTCGTCGCAAATTCAACAACATTCATGCTGAGCTGTTTTTTACTGTAAAATCAGAGATTTTTGCGCGTTTTGTATGCTACAAATATAGCATGTAGTTGAATGTGACGCAATTTTTAAAAAATCTTAATGTTTTATATTCCACCATTTTGTTGTGCACTTAACAATTAAAGTTCTGACGCGGGCCACTTTCAAAATTTAAGCGGGCCGCAGGTTCCCCACCCCTGATCTATGATTTCATCGAAGTCCAATAATTATTTCGTAATTTTGTTGCATGACCATCGTAATGACGTAAGAACCCAACAAACAAAAGGAGCCTAGTCTAATCAGTGTTGCCAACTTGGATTATTTTAATCTAGATTTAGATTATTTTCGTATGATTTAGATGTAAAAAATACCCATTTAGATGTTGCATTATTTTCTAGATCATTTTAGCATTTCATTTAGGCCTAGATGTATTTTTTGCACTTGATTGTAGGAGATAGCCGCTTTGTTATTTTAGTCATAATTGCTTGTAGAATGTAGATTCTCTTACTCCTGTTGCGTCATAGTTTTCACTTTGTTTTTTGCCACAGAGACTAGGGATGTGCCTTAAGGAAAATTACTCGGACTCGCCGAGTAACGAGTATTCACGACATTACTCGGCGGAGTTCGAGTATCTACGACGTCAAAATATGAACTCAAAATTAGGTGAAGAGGAAAAAAAAGGTCATCACGTCCGTAGAAGTCCTAATTTTGACTCAAATTCGGATACAAAGCAAAAAAAAAGGTCAAAATGATAATGGTTACTCGGCCGAGTATCAATTAAAATCGGACTCGGCCGAGTAATGCCTTATTACTCGGCCGAGTACTCGGACTCAACTCGGCACATCCCTAACAGAGACTCTCAAATTAATTTACTTTGAGCGTAATAACAGCCAGTGCTTAGCCAAGTGAAGTCAGCTCGACTTTGATCAAGTGGTTTTAGTATTTTTCAGTGCTTTACCTAGATAGAAAAGGGATGCAGACGAGCGAGAGGCAATGCAGTTAGTAGTGTTTATGACCAAGTGTTTCAGTATTTTTTAGTGCTTTAATTAGATAGGAAGAGGGATGCAGACTAGCGAGAGGCAATGCAGATAGGAGTGTTTATTTCAGTAATGTTTCTATGTTTAGTTAGATCAGTTAGGATTCTTGGTTTCAGCAGCGTCATAGTCACGTTTTACTGTTATCGTAGTATGAGAGTTAAATAATATCAGGGGCTAGATTAGGGTGGGTTTTTTATGTGTTCTGTATCTTGTCCAGAGGACGCCTCCCCGGCTAGCTCGTATCGTTGATATCAGTCAAGTTTAATAGTTAGGGTTTAGGAAACCCAGCTCTGTCAGTGATTTAGCCTAAATTGTTAATATATGCGTTAATTTCCGACTATTAGTGGCTGATTGATCACGTCGGCAGAGAAGCAGAATATTCAGATAGGATCACCGAAGCTCGGGCGTGATAGCAGATTCGTCTTTTCCGCAGTCTTCGACTTTCATGATTTTGGGCAAAAAATTGGACATCTGCGACATTATTTTCTTTTTTTTTGCTCCAGCTTGCTCTCTTCACTAGAGATGGCTCGTGCTGACTTTTTTGAGGCCCAGACCGCCCACGGCCCGGAGCCTCTAGCCCAGTAACCGTAACCGGCCCGGCAATTCATACTAAAAATAAAGCCCAGCCAGCCCAAAGCCCATTCTTTTTACAAACCTTTCATCAAACTTAAAGGGATTTCAGAAGTGTTTGCGGCTCGTTAGCGGCCCTATAATAAACAACGATAGAACCGGGCCGTTTGCAGACCAGTAAAAAGACCGGTTAACGGCTCGTTGGCGGGTTTCTATAGCGGCCCATGCCATCTCTACTCTTCATCTCATTTTGCGCGGAAAATCGGAGTCCGCGGACGTAAAGACCATTTTTTTGGTCTTCACCTAATTTTGCGTGGAAAATTGGACGTCTGTGGACGTGAAGACTTTTTTTTTTGCTCTTTGCTGGACTTTTAGCGTAATATTGGACGCCAATTTTCATTTACTCATTGAAAATGTTGCCTTGGTATGTTTAGATTATCATGTGGATTATTACGGTACTTTTCAAATTTAGATTATTTTAGATAATTTTTGATGAGATTCTAGATTATTTTATCAGCGACATTCTATATTATTTTGTCAGCGACATGGCCTAGCGGTACCGCGCGCAGGTGCTAGTTCCTACGTGACGGGTTCGATTCGCGGCTGGAGGCGATCGCATTTGACATATGTAACGGGTGGCTGCTGACTCGATTTTGAAAATAACTTCAGTTATTTATTTATTTATTTTTATCTGATGGCCGAGTGGTATGGAGCGTCTGCTTCTGGATCGGTAAACTTGGGGTTCGATTCCGAGTCTGGTCAAACCAATGACTTTAAAATTGATAGTCACAGCTTCCCTGCTTGACGTTCAGCATTGAAGGGACAGTGTGGAGAAAGCCGGCAAGTTTACTTGTTGTGCCGTTGGGAAAGGCACTTAACGGGATTCCTCCATCTTAGTGTGGTAGACAGATGGCCGGCAACTCCTAAGCGAGCTCGTACAGCGCTTCGTCGCTTTCTCGTGATATGAGGATAAATAGTGCCAATAATAAAAAAAAAAATCTCTGAGCATTTGGCAACACTGAGTCTAATGTCCTATGCGCTTTGCACAAATAAATGCCGTAACAAGGCTGAAGACCTGTCCATTTAGAGTTAGAACCAGGGAGTCGAACCGTTTAAAATATCGCTCCGGTTCAGGTTCAAGAAATTTTGTTTTTAACGGTTCAGTTCCGGTTCAGGTTCAAGACTTTTCAAAAATTTGGGTTCAGGTTCGGTTCGTGTTCGGTTGCACCAAAATTTAAAGGTTTCGGTTCGGTTCATCGAAACCGAATTTTTACGGTTCGTTTCAGGTTCACTAAATCCAAATTTTAAAGGTTCGGTTCGGGTTCACCGAAAAAAAGCGGTTTTTACCGGTTCGAGGTTCAGGTTCGGGTTCACTTTAAGTTCTTTAATTTGGCCAAAAACTAAAGTAGGGTTTTGTAACATTAAAATAACGAAATATAAATTGCATGCCCGAATCAATTAAGGTTAAATATAAATGTAAAAATTCATTAAATTTTGAAAAGCAGAAAGAATGTTGCAAAGGTTGGAATAGGTCAGTGCTTTATCGTTCTGATGATGTTGGTCGTCAGTACCAACGAAACGTCAACAAATAAAAATCTTGACTAGATTTAGTTAAGGTTATCGCAAAGTTACCGGAAGAACGAGAAAAAAATCCAGGTAAGTAGAAAGAATGTTACGCATCGCAGCACATGTCTAGAGATTTTTATTACTAAGCATATTTTTTAAGAATCAGCTCAGATTCAAACATTGATACGGTACTAAACGATTTCTGTTCAGGTTTATGTCCACAAAATACTATAGGTTCAGGTTCAGCTTGGGTTCACTTGCATAAAATTTTAAAGGTTCGGGTTCGGTTCAGGTTCACAGATTTAAAATATTAAAGATTCGGGTTCGGTTCAGGTTCCCTGATTTGAAATATTAAAGGTTCGGTTCAGGTTCAATGATCTCAAATTTAAACGGTTCAGGTTCGGTTCGGGTTCACTGAAAAAAAAGCGGTTTTACCGGTTCGGGTTCGCTTCGATTCCCTGGTTAAAACTGCAAAGTTGATAGTTGTTGTTGCCTTACTTGCAGTGGACCAGAGATGTTCTGGAGCCGGAGTCAAGCAAATTTTTCCGGAGCCGCATTGGACTCGGAGTTAAGTTTAACGTCAAAACTGGAGTAGGAGTTGGAGCCGGAGTAACCATTTCTTTAAGTTATTATTGTAAAGTACACTGAACATTGTTAAAAGTTATGCTCGCTGTGAGGCATCGGTTCGCGCACAGTCTCTAAACACCAGTAATCTCACTTGCATGAAATTTAACATAGGCCTAAAGTTTTGATAACATTGTGATTGCAAAGTTTGCAAAAATTCTTCGAGTAACAGGAGTGAAAACAGGAGTTGGAGTTTTGATTTTTGACGTAAACCGGAGCAGGATTGGAGTAGGATTCGGTAATTTTGGAGCAGGATTGGAGTCGGAGTCTCAAAAAAGCGACTCCGTACATCTCTGCCGTAGACTAGACTACTTCAGAAGACCTGCATTCCAGATTGGAAAGTTGGTATGTTGCGCCGGATATATCCGGCGCAGAAACTATCGCAATTTCTGCGCCAGCTGGCGCAGAAATTGCGAAATATGTGCTAATTGGCGCAGAATTTCATTGCTTTTGTTACTTGGCGCAAAATATTCAATCGGCAAAAATGTGTATTTAACTACAGCCACGCCGCGCAAGGTGCCCAGATCATCGGACAATCACGACATTGCGGTTTTGCAGTGTACGCTTACGTCACAATACCATAACGAAGCGCGTGAGGTAATGTATAGGTCTCTTTCTCATCGCTCTCATCTCATTCTTTGAAACTTTTTTCCCAAATAGCATTCACGTTCGTGTTGGTGTTGCCAATTATAATTTTCAATTTTACAGCAAAGCACGAATGTGCCACCCAAAGTCCGTATAACTTCGTATAAGTTGCGCGGACAGGAATGGAGCAGAGACAATGGGGCAAAAAATGTGTCCAAAAAGACAATCGCCTGCCTATCTTTTATAATGCAAAAACGTTTGAAAGTGTTAGAAAAAAGGTCATAACTTTAGTTACGTTCGTTCGATTTTGAAAATTTCAACTGCATCGTAAAGCTCCTGATTTTAGCTATCGTTTAAAACAAATTTCAAGAAAATTGATGGTGTTTTAAGCACTCTAAATGGTTAATAATTTGGACATACTTAGTAATTTTTGAAGCAATTTTTACGCTAGCAGCATTTCTTGCTGTTTTAAATGCATAAATATAGCACAGATTTGCAAAAAGTAAAAGTTATTGTTTGATTTAAACTAGGTTCAATTACAAAAATTTGAACTTCAATATGAAAGTCGCCTATAGCTATTGATCGTAGTTTTCCAAGCCTTTAAAGATTTGTTGCAAGAAAATGATTGCGTAAATTGTTTAAACCTCATGTAAAAGTAGGTTTCACTATTCGTGCGTAGAACTAGGTTTTGCAACCATGGTATATTCACCAGATTGGAGTGAGGTTGTTAACTTCTATCATGATTCACCCTTGGACCATGTGTAAAACGAGCCTCTAGTTAATTTTATTCTGGCCCACAATATTTGATTTTAAAAGCCCGAGGTTTGAAATTTAAGAAGCTGCGGCCGTGAAACGACGTAGACCTATGTTAATGGATATGAAACAGTAAAATCGAAAAGTAAAATAGATACCGGTATATTTTTCCCGCTTAAATTTTGCTTATTGAATTTTTCGTTTAACAAATGGTCCAAAGCCCGAGGGTGAAGCACGACAGAAGTTAACAACCACACTACCAACCTAACACGGTTGTAAAAATTTAATTCTATATAGTGAAGCCTTATTTTACATGAGGTTTAAAACAATTTATGCAATCATTTTCTAGCGAAAAAGTTTTAAGGGTTTGAAAAACCACGACCAATAGCTACGCTAATTTCATAGTGAAGTTTAAATTTTTGTGATTGAACCTATTTAATTTGAATCAGATTAACTCTTTGCAAATCTGCCCTATATTTATGTTTTAAAATGGCAAGAAATGCTACTAGTCAAAAAACCGCTACAAAAATTTTTATCTCTGTTTAAATTATTTACAATGTAGAGTGCTTAAAACACAACCAATTTTCTTGAAATTTGTTTTAAACGATAGCGTAAGTCAAGAGCTTCATGATGCAGTTAAAATTTTTAAAATTCAACAAGCATAACCGAAGTTATGACCTTTTTTATAACACTTTCAAGCGTTTTTACATTACGAAAGATAGGCAGGCGATTGTCTTTTTGGACACATTTTTGCTCCATTGTCGCTTAACAATGTAACGAATGATTCGCTCAACTTATACGTGAGTTATACGGACTTTGGTGCCACCTATGGTGCCATTTGACTTCTTCCAAAGGCGCGCCGCTTCCTACTTCTGATTTACTGGCGTCAAACTTCTCGATCAACTGGATTTCGGGGAAAAATACCTTGAAGCAGTGACAAGTGAAGAAGCGTGAAGTGTTGGAACTTGATTTTGATTGTAAATTATATTTTTATACAATTCCATTATTTTAGGGCTACCATATACGTCCTCTTTTAAGAAGATCTGCCTCTTTTTTCGAAAAAAAAAAGGAAAATGAATGGTCCTTCGAGGACACTCAAAAATAGACAAAATGCCCTCTTTATACAGTTTAGATTTTTATTTCTTATGATGCTGTTTTGTAATTCGATAACAACACCCTTTGATAATTTTTCGTTCTGTTGTTACGTCACAAAAATAATAAAATATTTAAATTTTCACGAGTAACTTTTTACGATAGACGGATAGGGGTTCTTAATCTGGGGTCCACGAACCCATAAGGGGCCCGTAAAGAGACTTTAAGGGATCCGCTCGATTGGTTACAACTGCAGTCATGCATGCACGTGACTACTCCAGAATCCCTGTTTTAAACTCAAGGGGTCCATAGCTTTGGAAAAGTCTGAAGGGACCGTGACTCACAAAGGTTGAGAATCACTGGTTAAGAACAGCTTTTGTGAGAAAGTAAAGTGAACGAATTGAATTGAGGGAGCATAGAAGTGACTGTAGGGCTTGTTAAGATCACAGTGCAGGCACAGTATAGAGATATACAGTAGAATCACTTTCCGAAATCAGCGTCCGAAACGCTCGAATCAGTCAACCGTGACGATTTGGCCCATGTAGGATTTTCTGGTAATAAGTTTCGCGCAAATTTGCGCAAAATGGATGTAAAAAGATGCAGGAACAGACTTTGAATATAAACTATAAAGAGCTACGTAGGTGATTTGAGCCATAAAGTAAATTTTTGGAAAATAGAAGTTTTCTTTAACAAGTTCATAGTGGGATATTGTTATAGGCGTAGCCGAAGTTAAGCAATGCACCTGTTTTAGAGAAGAAAAACACCGGTTTTGAGGCTGACCTAGGCCTAGTGCTGTACCAGTCGCTTACTAGCCTACCGAAGCTACTAAGCAATCGATTGAATAATATTAGAGATGTTTTAGGCTAAACCGGCATATATCAGTTCATAAGAAAGGCTGCAGTTAGCTGTACCAGCACTAAACGCATCAATATGCTTCTTAATGATCGTAGTGGTCGTATCATGTACTAATATGTGAATTGAAACACTCGTTGAATAAAATATTTACGAAAAACTAAATTTTTGGTGCTTTTGATGTTTGTTTCAATTAATTTGCACAAGGGTAGGCCTTAGGCCTATTACATACCGTACAACCGTAGTAAATTTTAACTTCCACTCCTTCAAGCTAAAAGAGCGATTGGGGAAATTGCAGACTTGTGTACAAACGGTGATGCATCTTATGCTTTTCCAAAGCACCTGCCTCCCGTCCTCGGAGAAAAAGCGAAATAGCATAAACGCGAAAAAGCGCTGGAGCGACAAAAAAACATGGCTGCTCGTTTGCCGTACCTTTTGTAATTGATTGAACAACCGGTACCAGTGTAGCCTAACAATCTTTTGATCTGTTTTTAAACCCCCCAACAATTTTTTGAAGCGTTTTATGCTTTATTGCTTAATTTTTTGATGTGCTTGTGTCGTGTTTTAATTATCCGTTTTTGCATTTTGGCGTGCATTTTTCGTAATGAAATTTTCGTCTGAACTACAATACGTCGTAGGTTATAAAAAATGAAAATAGCCTACTAAATAAGGCTTTTATCCTGATTGTCCAAACGTGCTTCTGCACATGTGACCGTAGTAATAAGTTGTATAGATTAGCCTACAGGCATGTTTTTTAATGAAATAGATGGGAATTATTTCCCTAAATTGGCCCTATTTCTTTTTTTCAGTCATTTGTCGGTTATTTTTCGATTTTTTTTCTCAATGACCGATATTAATAGAACCAATTCGGTCAAATGTCCGAAAAGATTGCTCTGACACCGTCTGCGGTGCGTAATCGAGAAATTGCCGAAAGCAATTTGTGGTGATGGAGAAAAATCTGCGACAAAAATCGATGAAATCACCGAAGTAAGTTTTTGATCCAGCCAACACCTTTCGCAAAATATCTGATTAGCCTATGCACGCTCCTTCACAACATTTCCTTGGTAGGTAGTCATTCGTTTTTGAAAAATTGTCTGGGCCTGGTTGTCTAGCGATCAATTGCATCATTCAACACAAATCACACTTCTCGCTGAGCTGTAACATATAAAATCAACGGAAAAGTATTGAACTCTAAAGTGAGTTTTTCAGATGAGATGCCACAAAAAGCAACTGTGGTGAATGATTATATACGCAAGGTCAATGAAGGACCATAATTTTTTTATGTCGCGTGCGAAGTAAACAGATGGTAGGCCGATCTGGGCGATTTTTTCCTCTGTCCAAATCTGGGCGATTTTTTCCTCAGATATGCGTCAGAATGCGCAAAATTGGCTTCAGATATTCAAAATTTTCCTGGGGGGAGAACCCCCCCACACCCTCCTTGAAGGGCTCGGCCCTTGCGGGCCTTCTCTGCTACGTCACACCACCGGAATTTTTTTAAATTTAGCCTCCCCCCAGAACAAATTTCTGGATACGGCCCTGCCGTTGGCGCAAGGAAATTAGTGGCGCAGGATTGGTGTGGCGCAAAAATCACCGAAAAAAATTTTGGCGCAGAAATCCGGCGCAGAAAAAACGAACTTTCCACATAGGCCTGCATTGTTAATTTCATTGATTTGCAGTGGACTAGATTCATCAGGCTGATAAAAGTGTAGGCTAGGACTAGCCTAGACTGAACAGCTGAGTTACTGGTAGCTTACTGGTAAGAGCTGACCGTAGTCGGTAGCATCCTAAGTACTGGTACTGCAAATGTTGAAGCTCAGATGCTGGTAAGAAACTGGGCTACCAATAACAAAGAAAAATATGTATCCTGCGAATTTATATCATCGGCGCAAAATTGAATTTCAACAATTAAAAAGTAAGTTAAGCTGTGACAGTGTAAGTTTTAACCAATTTAGCCTAGTCTAGTCTATTGTAGCAACTAGCAATTTTTCTTTTAAATTGCTTAACAGTTTAATAAGATTCTCTATCCCACTAGACTAAGACAGATTCGTAGGAGCTTGATCAAGTCTATGCTTGGATTGACTGAGCTCTTCGGGTCTTCAGTAGTAAACTGAAAATTATTTTCACTAGGCTGTTCTTTTTTTTTCCAACTTTGGTACCTTCAGTTGCCATATTGCACTCGACCTCTGATCTTGAGTGCTAAATGAAGCGTTAAGTGGCTACAGTGAATGTAAATCCAACTGCATTCTATGTTGCTTATTTTAAACAGTGGTAGGCCTAAGTCAATCCAATCAATCAAACTTTTCTACTTTCATAATGATCATGCATCAGGGTAAATATACTAGGCTATACCGGTATTGGTACATGTGATTAAATAATGTTGACATTGATGTGATTTATACCAATTTCACTGAAGCTTTTGACACTGTTTCTCCTACAAAGTTGATTGCAGTTTTGCATTCTTATGGTGTAACAGTGTAAGTAGTCATATAATATGTTGTTTAAAAGAGTACCGTATCTCAACAATAGATTACAAAGTGTATGTATTAATAACGTGCTGTCTACTTTTCTTAATGTTACCAGTGGTGTTCCACAGGATAGTGTGTTAGGACCTCTGACTGTTTAATATTTACCTTAATGATTTTATTGATGTTTGTGCTCCTATTACTTTCTTAAGTGTTGTATATTTGTATGCTGATGATGCCAAACTTTTTAGCTCAGACAAAAGTGAACTACAACTTAATCTTAGCAAGGTGGAGTCTTTTACGAACAATCGTCAGTTATCTCTTGCCCTACTAACAATAGTGTTAATAACAATTATTTTCTTGGTGACTGTGCTTTCCGTGCACTTCTACTGTGAAAGATCTTCGCATATTGATTTCTAGTGATTTAAAGTGGTCTCCTCATATAGCTCAAATTGTTAGTAATGCCTTATTCTGTTCTCATCGCATTTTGAAAACTTTTTCCAGTAAAAATATCAGGACTTTGATGAAAGCTTTTGTTGGCCTCCACATTTGAAAAGTAATATCAAATCTATTGAGTCTGTTCAAAAAGTATTCACTAGAAGGGCCTGTATTTTTTGTGACATTCCTTTTTCTTCTTACTGTGATCGTTTGTACAAGCTTAATCTGAAATATTGAAAGCTGGAGTTTGATTTAATTCATACATACAAAATTTGCTATTGCTTGATTGATAGCCTATCGATTTTAATGATTTTTTTGTTTGTGATAAAGCTACTTACAATCTGCATAGACATACTGTGGTTCTGCGATGTAAACATAAACCCAAGCATGACTCTTTTAGATACTTTTTTTTGCAATCAAATCATCTCAGTTTGGAATTTGTTACCTGAATCTGTTGTTAGTTCTACTACTTTAAAGGTCATATGCCACCAAATTTGTCATTTCGCTAATTTTGGTTTTTTTCAAGAGTTTATATATACTCAGATTAAGAAAATCTCCTAATGTTTTGCCGTAGGGTGGAAAAATGATGGAGTTGTTACGCTTCAAAGTACGCGATTTTCAAAGTGCTAGCAATATTCTCATGGTGCCGTGACGTCACTGGTGAACAACCGCGAGTATTGTCGCTGTTAAATAGACTAAACCAGACGAGAGAACTAGCAGTTAAGGGTAGGGTATAAAGGTAGCCTTTTCTTTTTGCATAATGTTTGTGTATCATTTGAAGTGAATAAATTACCGTAGCTTTATTTCTGCATAAAGCTGTGAACTTAATTGCAAACAGATAGCTCTAAACGTTGAAAAGAATAGTTCAACTGTTTTATTATTCAAACCACGTGTTTAAACCCACATCATTCTTCAGAACTGAATTTTTTTCGAATGTTAGTCACCACACATGCTAGTAGCACTAGTCTGTTTCTTCATTCCAGTATTTTCCAGATCCAGCAAGTGAATCTTCTGCACGCGATGCATCTGTTTGTTCTGTGACAAAAAGTTAGAACTAACGTGTGCGACTGTGCATACTGCATCTTCCAAAATCGTGATAAACTATAAGTTATAATGTATTTTTATTTTTGGCTATCAGTCGAAACTTTTCAGATTTTATTTGGGTATCGGCTGATTTTTTTCTGGCGGACCATGCACATCTCGAAACTCATAGTATGATGGTATGATGCTTCCAAACACATCCACGTGTAGGCAGCTGGCTTGAAAACCAGGAGAGTCCATGATGCAGTTGACACGTTTCTCCAATCTCTTATCGTTGACTGCATCGCCTTGCATCTTCCACATTGACACCTGTGACACATTTTTCTCTGTTACGATAATCGAAAACTTCACAGTGATAAAATGACGAATGAACAGCAAAACCACTACTTACCAGATGTCTACATCTGTGACCATCAGTTTCATCCACACTGGACTCTGCGTAACTGCCCGAGTCGGTGCTGCTATTGGATAAACATGCTGGCATAGTTTGAGCCTGTGGTTCGAATCGATAAGGCAAAACATAAGTCGGAATGTCAATTTCTTCTATATCGCTATTTTCACAATTATAAGCCACACTGAGGAGCGTATGAAATATGAAACATATTTTGCAAACAAAGCTAGCATTAACTATCGACTCACTGGCTGCTGGTCTACATTTCACAGCTTTCCATGCTTATCTTTTTTAAATTGTATTGCCAGTTTTCCTCAGTGACTCAATCAACGCTTTATTACTTACAACCAGCAACAACTGTACCATATTTCAGTGCAGCCTATAATTCTGAGACTTACATTAACTTTTTCAATTAACCGTTTTAGGGGGCACTAAACTGACCCTTCTCTTCTTTCTTTATGAACAGGCCCCTGCTCACGTACGATAGATTCATAAAATTCAAAATTGAAATGCAATCACTGCCTTTTTTGAAGAGTTGATCGCCACAATACCGGCAAACGCATGGTTGTCACAGCGGCGGCTCGCAGCAGTTGTTCACCAGTGACGTCATAACCTCGCTTTTACGAAAATGCCGAAAAAGAGATTTTGCGGCCACTTGTTAGTAAAATGACGTTTTTTGGTCATATAAAATCATTACAAATGGCATTTGAAAGAAAAAAACCTGCAAAAACTTACAATTAAATTTGCCGAAAATAGGTGGCATATGACCTTTAATTGCCTTCAAGAAAGGTTGGAACAAATTTGACTTACACAGCATTAGCTTGTTTGTATATTAGTCTCAGTATTGCTTTTATTTTACCTGTACATTTGTTACATTGTGTCTTTTTTCTTGCTTCACTTGTGAGTGTCTGGGTTTGAACCCAACACCATAGTGTCGAATTTCATAAATATAAATTTTAATTTCTGTCTTGTGATTGTTTGGATTTAGTTAGTGTATGTTTGATGTTTTGAAATTGGTAGATCCACGCAATTTTAATTACGGTGGCAAATACTGGTGTGCTTTTATTTGCAGATTGTGTCTATCTTGACCATGCTGGAAGTACTTTGTATAGCCAAAGCCAAATTGCACGTTACATGAATGATTTGCAGAACAATCTGTATGGAAATCCTCATAGCATCAGTCCCTCAAGTAGCCTAGCTTCAGATGTAATTCATCAGGTATGCAGGATGGTACTGTGAATTTATGTTCTTGTTTAGGCAATTTTTTTTTCTTTCATCACTATATTATATGGTTTTCCCCCCATCTATTTTAGTAATAATAAACGAAGTGGCTATTCTTACAGACCCATACAAATAAGGACTTTGTATGTTTATTACTTTGTCACGCTCTCTGGATCGGGGTTAGCGTTAAGCGATAATAAAATAAACCAAGCGCTTATATGTACGGGCCGGTACAAATAGCCACTGCCAATAATAAAAGAGGACAAGAGTAGCAAAGCAGGAAGTACCGATAGTAAAATGCAATGGCTAATAGTATTGTGCTGATTGATTGTTATTTTGACTTTGTTGATATTATGCATTAAGATAAAGCTCTATGTTCATTTATATTAACAGATGCGATGTGCAGTTCTGGCACATTTTAATACATCACTTGAAAAATATGATGTGATATTTACTGGTGGTGCTACTCATGCATTGAAACTTCTTGCATCATCATTTGATTGGTCAACAGGTAGTTACTAGTTAACATTAAAAACTATTTACTGCAGCAGTATTTTGCAATTGTACTATTGCATATCAAAAAATAACGAATGTTTTGAGTGTGATGTGTAGTACATGTTTTATAAAGGAAAAATTTCTTAATGTGAAATACATTTTGTGCTGATTAGGTACTTAAAATTCAGTAAAATTAATTTATGGTACCATAGAGCAGTACGGCGCTATTTTGGGCTATTAGCGTCATCAGCACAACCAGGATGTTCTATCCTCCGGCCCAGCACGTGGAAGTCGTGATGACTTTCCATTCAGCAGGCCAGGAAGGACACAGTCGTTTTACTATTAATAATTGTGTTAAATGGAATTTGTCTACATAATTTTTTTTGATTTTATCGTTTTAACGAGCTGTCACCAGAACACAGCTGTAAAATGTTGTCTGTTATTTCTTTAGGTTTTTCTAAATTTATATACCTGGAGGATAATCACACATCAGTGGTTGGAATTCGTGAAATTGCTTCCCTGCACCATGCATGTAGTATGTGTATGTGTTTGAAGTAAGTAAGTTGGTTAATGTATTTGCACCTAACAGCATTTATTATCTTGTAGTATGTAGTGATGTAAATCGTTTTATTTTTTGCCTTCGTTATTTTTTCAAAAACTTGTTTTTTTTGGAAAACGAATACGAATCCGATCTTGTTGAGTTTTTGTGTAGTGATGGATCTAATAGGGAGCGCAAGGAGCGACCTTTCTGCCCCCCTAAATCTATCATGGATTGCATGCTTGTTGTTACCGATTACCAGGAAAGTGTTGCCAGTTTTAATTTCACAATGTAAAGAATAAGAAACAAAAAGGAGCAATTGCAATAGACAGAATAAAAAATGTGGATAAGTTATTTGCTTACTTTCTATGAGCAGTGAACAAAAAAAAACTGGGGTAGCTTATTAACATGGCTCTACCGTATGAAAGTGGGTGGTAAGCCTGATAATTGTAGCTTGCATTATAGATCATAAGTTACTTCAGAGTTAATACAGTATCAGCCAAACAAATTGAATAAGTGTTTAAACTAAGACTATCGCATACGATGTTAGACTATAACTTGGTCAAAATGAATAGGCCTATTGGTAGGCCAATATATTAAAATTCAGAAACGAAGGTCGATGGTACATATTAATGCACTGTATTTCCGCGTTCATCTAGATAGTTAGTTACTGTAGTTTTTTCAGCTATTTCAGAAAAGATAGAGGCTCCGGCTTGGTTTACATCTATTTTTTTTCACCCTAAGCCCTAAGCGCAAGCAAGCTGAATAGGCTAAATCAGTGGTTCTTAAACTGGGTTCGACCGAACCCCAGGGGTTCGGTGAGGCTGTAGCAGGGGTTCGGCTAAGATCAGAATAAGTTTTTGCAAAAAGGCATACAGTTGTAGTAAATGACTATCTCTACGTGGAATGATGCATCCCCCCATCATACTCTTTCAACGCTGTTTTTGATGAATACAATTTTTCCATAATTTCAAACCTATGTGATAACAATCATCTTTACGCCTTAAGCACGTACGCATAAATCGAAAATGTGCGAACAAAATGTATCATATTTGGTGAAGGACTTAGAGTTAGAGGCAAAAAAATTAAACAGAATTTGCCATAAAAATTGTTCAAAAAGCTCTAAAATGGCCATTACAGTGTCTAAATTTTTGAAAACTTTCCGGGGAAGCATACCCCCGGACCCCCCTAGAGCCATATTTTTGTTCCTCAATTTGCTTCAAATTAACTTTCCGGAAAAAAATACGCTTAAAAAATGTAAAAATTATATGCCACCCTCCACCGCCTTAAGAATATTCTGAATACGCCCCTGACGTGAAACACTTTCAAAGAGCTTATGCTTTTTTCCGGTTTAGACGTCTAAGGTCTTTGCACTCATTTAACATTCAGCCTAATTCAAAACTGCATCCCCCTCTAAAATTTTCTGGATCCGCTCCTGGTTATAATTAAGGGTTCGATGTATGCTTGCATGACACCTGTTGGGTTCGATACTTCCGACAAGTTTGAGAACCACTGGGCTAAATGAAGGCTTAAACCCAGTTTAATATGATATAACATTCAATAGCACAACTTTGCGGTTGGGCTATATTTTGGGGGAACTCAAAATTTAGCACGGCAGAACCGTGCAAATCGCAAAATATGCCCTCATGATAAGCTTCAAGCTAGATACGCACTTCTCAACAAACTATAATGAAGCAAAATCACTATACTACCTACGGTCATGTTCAATGTGTTTACGCGATTTGATGCTGCGTGCCAAGCTTTAAATGCGTTAATGTAAATACTTGTTTAAAATTTGTTTAATGTGCCAAGCTTTAAATACTTGTTTAAAATTTTCAAGAAGGAATGAATAAAAAAAAAAAAACAAGTGCAAAAAAAAGCTGTTTTTTACATCACTAGTAGTAATATGGCAAAAACTTTGTTTATTTATCAGCTGCATTTTGCATCTCATTTTGAATTCTGCTGTGTAAATATTAGTATTGTTGTATTTGAAACGTATTTAAAGAGTAAAAGTTGTAATAGGTAAAGTTATTACTTTAGAGAGAGTGATGATAGTAAAAAGTTTTCTCCTTTTGACTTATCGTCTTATCTTCCGAAAAATGTCAAAAAAAGCTCTTCCCCAGAAGAAAATTCATCCTCAAGGTAATGTTTATTTATTAATTGTTTGATTTTGCGTGATGATCGTTTATAGATAAAATGGACTATGGAGGTTTAGTGATTGTTGTTATTGTGGTGAATTGATATCAGTTGGGTGAGAATGTCATTCCTTGTGGTTTTAACTAGGATGAATCATATGCCTAAGTTGTTATTGCAAAGCGTTATTGTATTTAGTTTTGGTTTACTGTCATTTTACTTCAATTTTAATTATAGATCTGTCAATTTATTTGCATTTCCTGCTCAAAGTAATTTCTCTGGATGCAAATATCCACTTGAATGGATTGATGAAGTAAAATATCAAGGCATTTCTTGCATAGCTGGTAAGCTGTAGAGTTGTTTGTTACTCTACTAGCCTTTGAATATGTGAATTTTGTCCCATTTGAAATAAAGGTCCATATTAACTCAGGCTGTCGTTACTGCTAAGCAAGCTCGTTACAATGATTTGCTTTGTCGCGAAAAAGGAGAAAAATGCAGCCGCTATGTGTAATAGTGCTATGCAGTCTGCCCGCCTCAGTAGCCCAGATTTGCAACTGTAACATGCATAATAAGATCCAGCTTGTACTCTTTTACGAACAAGAAAAATTTACCAGTTCACATTTGGCTAAGTTTGTGCTTTGACATTTTTTTTTTCAAACTAAATTTATTTGTGCTTTAATCGATAAAAAAATTATCTGTTTGGATCAGTATTAACCGTGATGATCTTTTTCTTTTAAGGGCAAAGCGGTTGTGAAGAAAATAAGGCCGACGAAAACTGGACCGTGTTGCTCGATGCCTCTAGTTATGTGTCTACATCACCGCTAAATCTTGACAGATATTCTCCGGACTTCGTTTGCTTATCTTTTTATAAACTATTTGGATTTCCTACTGGTAAAAGAGAAGTTGTTCTAGGTTTAAATTAGAATGTTTTAACAAGTGTTTTTGTGATAAGGTTTAGGGGCTCTGTTGGTAAAACAAAGCTCTGCCAAATATTTGTCCAATAAATCCTATTTCGGTGGTGGTACTGCTGATGGTTATTTGGCTCGTGAAGATTACTACAAACCTCGTCAAACTCTACACGATCGGTGGGTTGCTTACTAACTTTGATAAATAGCTGAAATTAAAGCATCTTTAAAGTCTCCTCATGAACAAAAGTTTAAGCAGTTTTATAGGTTCAGTAGCCTACAATAAATCTCGAAACCTTGTTTCGCTATTTTCTAGAGAATCTTTGGAATTTCTGTTTTCCTAATTATTGGTGTAGTAATGAAACTTTGTTGTACAGTTTTTCTATGTTTTGTACAATGGTCGTTACCAGTCACAGCTTTCCTCAGTTCTGATAATTGTAATTCATTTCAAAAATGTCTAGTTTTGTTAGTTTAGAGGATGGAACATCGGCATTTTTGGATATTCTAGCGTTGAAACACGGATTTGATTTTTTGAACGAAACAATCGGCAAATCTATGGAAAAAGTAAAAGATTACACTTTCTTTCTTGCTCAAAAGTAAGTTGGATGACTAGTTGGTTTTTATTCAGGTAAAAATTTTCTTATATAATATGTGCTCAACATTCACTGATCGAAGGCCTCGAGGCCTTTGATTGAAGGCCTGAAATCGCTTGCAGGATTATGTTGAAGATCTTGGTTGGTCGTGTCTCGAAATCTGTGAAGAAAAGTGGTCAAAATTTTTTTATTGTTGCTGTTTAGTGTATCTCTTGTTGGGATGTTTTTGCGAAAGATTGTATTAATTTCTTCGACGAAATGATGAATATCTTTAGATTATATTCGGAATTGACAAGCTTAAAACATGCAAACGGATACAAGGTGATTGAAATTTATTCTCATTCTAATTTCGAAGACAGTTTGAAGCAAGGACCAATACTTGCTTTCAACGTTAAGCGATCAGACGGTAGGTAGGTATTGAGCGATCAAAGGTGTACTTGTTAACGATCGGTAAATCTTAGTTTATTTTTGGACAAAAAACATGTACGTGTTTTATTTGTACGAGAAGGTATGGTATGTTTAAAACACTAAGCATCACTGGTTTACTTTTTTAAGGTGGCTAGAAAAAAGCAATTAAGTGCTGTGTCTATTAAGAAACCACTTGCTCATTACAGCTATCTGTTGCGATCACAGCAGCTTGAATCTTACGCTTATCATGCCCAAACTATTTCTCAAAAATTTAATCAAATCAATTAATCTCTGTATGACAATTTACACAAACTTTGTTTCGTTTTAACTAATCAAAAAGTGCCAATATTCGACGTAACCGACTCGGCGTTGGAACATCTAACCCGAAGACAGACCCGTTACTGTAAATCATACCCTGATCCTGATACCTTGTCTTATTGCTGAATCGGTCACCCCGAAAAGTTCTGCATCAACTAAGTCAGTATTTTTTTTTAGCTATATTGGTTTTAACCATGTTCTTCATCTTGCCGCTTCCCGGAACATCCATCTGAGAGGAGGATGTTTTTGTAACGTTGGAGGTTGTATGTGGTCGGTTAGAATTGCTGCAGACATTTTAAAAAAAGCATATGAGGTATGGAAATTATGTGTTTTTTTGATGATAAAGTACTCATTGCAGTACCATTAAAAAACCCTGTCGGGTTAGTTTCAAAACACACTAAATTCAAGACTGCCGATATAAGTTTTACAATGAGTTAGTTGGAATATCTGCTTATTGCAAAAGCAGATGTGACGGAGCAAAGTTGGCATTGTTTAGTCAAGCGCGACTTGTCATTTCCTCAGCTCAAGTAACTTTGCGCTGCAAAGAGGTATCAGTACCTCGTTAGTCGTTACGTTATCATTGCATTTTCGAAGACAAATTTTTTGAAATGCATTTGATGAATAAATTTTTTGTTAGTTAAAATAACATTTCCTCTCCTATGGATTGTCACCTTAACGTGGTGGGAGGTTTGAGTTTTCAATGATCCTTAGAGCAATGCCGTCGGTAGTGTTTAATCACTTCCATTAGGGTTACCCATGGCGGTAAAGTCGAAGGAGAGAAACTGACTAAGTAGCAATCTAATACTGTGGCTAAATGGAAAGTGGTAACAACAATATTCTTACTGCATCGGACGGCGTGCGATAAAAAGGTTCGCGTTCGAGTTTTAGGCAGAGAGACTCGTTCGAAAAGTAAGCTGCAATCTCCCCCACAGGCTGACCGTCACCGGAAACCCACCAACGCAGTCGTTAAGCGTTTGGGGAGGCAAATGGGGGCAGCGCACAGAAAATGTACTCGAGTTGGACCAAACTGCCGGGATCTAGTTATCGGGAACTGGAACGTTTCGTCACTGGCAGGAAAAGAGCAGGAGCTTGTTTGCAAAGCTTTGCAGTATCGCCTTGATATTGTGGGAATTTCATCAACAAAGCGCCGGGGTTCTGGAACTGTCGAGTTGAACGGTGGATGGAAAATTTTCTACTCCGGTTTTGATGCAGCAATGTCTGTTCAAGCTGGTGTTGGCTTACTTGTGAGCCCCAACATGGCTGAGTGTGTCGTTGACTGGGTACTACTGGGAGGAAGGGTTTGTCTTCTAAAGCTAAGGCTGCAGGAGCGATCTCTGTGTATCTTGCAGGTGTACGCACCTAACATAGAATCACAGTACGAAGCCTTTCTGGAGGAAGTTAAGGTTGCATTGGAAAAAACAACTTCGTAAGAATCCCTTGTCCTTTTGGGCGATTTCAACACACATGTGAGCATCGAAAGGTGTTATTGGGCAACATGGTGACCCCAACATTAACAAAAACGGAATGTGTTTATTGCAGTTCTGTGCCCCCAATGGGCTGTGCATAATGAACACATTTTTTCAGCGCAAAAGAATTCATAAGTACACCTGGTACAGAGACTCCTTGGGACAACGCTCCCTGATTGGTTTTTTATCTTTTCGGCGGACTTGTTTTCCACTGTGTCTGATTGTGTTAAAAGAGGGGCTGAGTTGTCAACTGATCACCACCTAGTTGTCTGCTTTTTGAAAGTTTTGAAACCCTTGAAAAAACGAAAGACTTTTCGACTACGAAAAACTTATCAAATCCAGTGGGAATCATTGGCTGACAAAGAGGTACGAACTGCATCTGCAGACAACATTGCATCTAAGTTCTAAGAACTTTCGGCCTCTACTGAAGTCATTGACACTGAGTGGTGTTTTTTCGAACAGCAGTCATTACGTCCGTTGCAAACTGTTGCATACGTAAGCGTGTTGGTGGAACGAAGAGTAGCGAGGAAAGAACTCCTTGGTGGAACCAAGAAGTTAAAGAAGCTATTCGTGCGAAAAAAGTGGCCTATAAGGCCTGGCTTGCAAATAAGTCATCAGTGGAACTTCGTTCGCAGTAATCTGAAGCAGGTAAGGCGGCAGCCACAAAAGTTAAATTGTCCATGGAAAGAGCCTGGAAGGAATTTGGAGAAAGGTTAGGCGATAATTTTAAAATGGCAAACAAAGTATTGTGGCAGACCATTCGCCGTTTGCGTGGAAAAAGATCTCAAGCCGCTTTCTTCATCGAAGGTTCAAATGGCGTCACTTTGAAAGATCAAGATGCGATTTTGAGTCGGTGGAGAGAATACTTTCGTGATCTTTTAAACCCAGTTGATGCTACATCGACACAAATTCACCAGGAAGAGGTTGGGGAAGATATTCAGATAACCGAAGCAGATGTGAGTGCAGTTATCAAATCATTGAAAACTGGAAAAGCATCTGGTGAGGATGATATCAGACCTGAAATGTTGACAGCAATGAACACGTATGGTGTTCGTTGGTTGACTCGTGTTTGTAAGGTGGCATGTAGGGCTGGGCAAGCACCAAAGCAACGACAAACCAGTGCGATAATACCTATCCACAAGAAAGAAGACAAAAAGAAAATGCTCCAATTATAAGGGCATATCTCTCATCAGTGTCCCGGGTAAGGTCTATTCCAAATGCCTTGAAAAGAAATGCCGTGAAATAGTCGAGCCTATACTAACGAATGCTCAGTGTGGCTTTTGTCCTGGCCGAAGCACAATAGACCAGATCTTTGCCTTGCAGCAAATCTTTGAGAAGTCGTGGGAATATGCCAAAGAGGTCAATGCTTGTTTTGTTGATCTTGAAAAAGCATATGATCGCATTCCTAGAGACAAGCTTTGGGCGGTGCTGTTACAGTATGGCATTGGTGGTCAGTTACTAACTGCTATTAAGTCGCTGCACATGCATTCCGAGGTCTGTGTTCGTGTTAACAGCGCAACGACGAAACCTGTCAGAGTAAGTGTGGGACTGCGGCAAGGCTGCTCTCTTTCAACTATTCTGTTCCTTATTTATATGGATAGAATAGTTAAGAAAGGTGACTGTTGTGGCGGAGTAAAGATTGGTGATTGCACTGTACAGTGTACACTGTACAGAGTACAACGTCTGTTATTTGCAGATGATCTTGTGCTACTCGACTCTACCCAAAATGGTCTAGAGCAAGCTCTTGACAGGTTTTCGTGGCCGGAATGAAAATCAATACAACAAAAACAGAAACCATGTGCCTGTCCAGACCACCAAAGCAGTGCTCTCTCCAAATTAATGGAGTACCACTAAAACAGTCGGAGAAATTTAAGTACCTCGGCGTCTCATTCACGAGTGATGGCAGATAAAATAGAGAATTCGATGTCCTCATCGGAAAAGCAAGTGCAGTAATGCGCCTGCTCCACCAATCTGTGGTACTGAAACGAGAGCTTTGCACCAGGGCAAAGTTATCCATTTTCAGATCGGTCTATGTTCCTATTCTGACTTATGGCCATGAGTGTTGGATCATGAATGGGAAAGTGAGATCTAGAGTTTAAGCTGCCGAAATGGGATTCTTGCGAAGAATTAGCGGTTTGATCTTGTTGTACAAGGTTAAAAGTGTAGATATTTGTGAATCTCTTAACTATCAAATCGCTGCTTTTCCGACTAGAAAGATCGCAACTGCGTTGGTATGGACATATGACACGAATGCCCCAGGAAAGAACAGCCAAAAAACTGCTCTGGTTAGCACCGATTGGTCGCAGGCCTAGAGGCCGTCCCAAAACTTGATGGCGAGATTACGTAGATTTTAGTTGGTCTCGCCTTGGCATCCATGCTTTGTTGCAGAGGATTGAGATGCTTGGAGGCTCCAACTCGAGCTGTTGCTCCCGCGACCCACCAAGGATAAGCGAGTTTAGAAAATAAACGAATGAATGAAATAACATTTAAATTATTTTAGATTTCATGAAATCTGAAGATTTTTGATTAAATTTACATCAACACTTTTTCGACCGTTTATCTTTTAAAAAAATTTATAGAGCTCAACCGATACAACTTTTTCAGGCCGATACCGATATTTTCAAAATATTTATGCCGATACCGATAACCGATATTTTACCTATGATATTTTGTCACTAATTTGAGTAATTTCAATTAACTCGATACTAAAAAAATTCACTAATCCCTCTCCAAAGAAACACTATTAGTGTACAAAAGTCACAGTACAGTATTATTCACAAAAAATTCACAGCAGTTTGGCAATTTCGTCACTAATTTCAATTAAATAAGTTTCAACAGCTTAACCCAGCTCCAAAGAACGCTCGAATAAAGCATGCTATTGTAAGCCGATATTTATCGGTGGTAGATAACCGATACGATATATCGGCTTGGTACTGATATCGACCGATATATATCGGCTGACCGATATATCAGTCGAGCTCTAAAAATTTATGTGGTTTTAGAGTGGCCATAGTTGTGGAGGCAGTGTCGACTTGTTAGATGGGCAACCACTTGGCGCAATCCGTGTTTCTCTCGGTTACATGTCGTTAGAAGAAGATGTGGTGGCTTTAATTGATTTCTTGCGAGATTGTTTTGTCGATGTAAGTTTTGCGTAGTTTTTTACCAATAGCGAAACAAAAAACTGCATTAACCACTGCAACTAGAAATAACCAAATAATGACTAAGATTATTTTCAAATTATATTGAATATGAAATTCAATAGATTAAGGGAGATTGCGAAGTAAGCTTACACTCTTCGAGTCTGCACCCACCCAGAATGTAAACGCAATTGGTTCCAGCCGTGAATCGAACCCATCACGTAGGATCTGTAACCTTTCTGCGGCATCGCTGGTCATGTCGCTGATAGTTTGTTTAGTAAGATGTTTGCTGGTTGATTGCTTGGTACGATTTTGGTTTCTCATAGCTTATATACCGTTTGTTGAAGGAAAATGAAAAAGAAGTTTTTCACGACGCCTTGTCTTTTTTGTCATCTCAAACATATTTAAAAGAAATTCTGGTTTATCCTGTGAAATCTTGTAGAGCAATGAAGGTAAAATACCAGTTAATTGCTGTTTAACAATTTATGTTTTGGCATTACAGTTAAGCTGCTAAAGTCGAAAATATTTTTTTATGATGTGTTGATCTCAACTAAATGCCTATGATTAACAAACGTAGCTCGGTGTGATTTTATTACATTGGTACGCGTCACAGTAACTGAATGGTGTGGCGCTGATGGGCTAGCAGACTAAAGTTTAACGGAATGGGCTGTTTTATCTCAACTACTTGGCATTTTTCTTCAGTTTCAGAGCAATTAAATTAATTATTAAACACCGCAAAGCAATATCAAACTTTATAAAAGATCGCATGCTGAGGCTCTGGCTTAAAATTTTTTCACCAACTCTTTATTTTTAAAAATAAAGCTTATGCTGTCGCCTTGACTTTCTGCTTATGACAACAAAGCTGTCCGAGTAGGCACTTGTAGCGCGCCACAGCGTTTAACTATACAGCAATTTCAACCACATCCTTTTATTTACTTAAGGTTGCACATTGGCCATTGAGTGAAACCGGGTTGAAATACGACCGATCTTGGATGATATTGAACGAATACGGAGTGTGCTTGACATTGAAGAGAGAAAACAAGTTAGCATTGATTCAACCACTGATTCACCTGCGAGACAACACTCTCACTTTGAAGTAAGGAATTTTTCGTGAAGTGTAAGTGCTGTTTTTATATCGTACTTTGTACGCAGAGCTGAAGGGTTTACTTCTTTGACGATTCCCATAAACTTTGATGAAAGTAATGGGTCGGTTTTGACGAAGTCCTGCCAGACAAAAGTGTGTGGAGACAGGTAAGCCGAATTTTTATATTCCATTAAATGTTTACTATGACTTACTGGTCTGTATTTTGTAGCTTGCATTATCTCCCTAATTTTAAATACTGGGGCGTGAATTAAAAGCTACTCAAGTTAGCGCATCGTCGACAATTCTTGCTTGTGAATGGTGAAGCTGTCGTGTCCCTTGGCTAATATTGTTGATAGACATATAAGTGCATGTTCTAAACTTTTAGGGTAATGGGTGTCGATTGCGGCGAAGAAATAGCCAATTGGCTTTCCAATGTGATCGGAAAAACTGTTCGATTGGTGTTCAAGCACCCGGATTCTCAACGAGTTAAAACCAAAAAAGACACCTCGAGTAGCCCCCAATCGTCGACTCTGGCTCTAACCAACGCGGCCCAGTATTTGCTTCTCTCGCTTGAATCTGTCAAGTACTTACATAAAGCAATAACGGAAAGAAATAAAGAAAATACTTATACGGAAGATGTTGATTCAATAGTTGAAAGGTTTCGTGGCAATTTATTAGTTAGTGGTTCAGTGCCATTTGCCGAAGAAAGTTGGGCGGAAGTTACAGTTAGAAAAAGTGCAACAGATGCTAACGGTATTCGTTTTCATTGCACCGGGTTATGTAACCGTTGCAGTATGATTTGTGTCAATAACCGAACTGGAACAAAGACTTTAGAACCTCTGCGTTCGTTAGGTATGCTGCCACCACCACAGAATAGTGCAAATGCTGGTCGTAGAACTACGTTTGGTGTTTATTTGCGTTGTGTTTTTCATGGTGCATCAATCGCTGTAGGGGATGTAATAACTGTGACTAAATAGTTTCTTTCGCCAGAAATTTGGTTTAGGTCTTTGGTGTTACAGACTTTTCTTCATTAATTTATCATATCATTGTCAGAAACTTGATTTGTTACATTAGGTTTATCAAGTTCATATTCATCCTGCTTTGTGTCCCAATCAGTTTGCATATAGCATATGTCTTTATGGTGTGCACTGTGCAAAGTCAAAACCCCATTGATAAGAATGAGGAAAACTTGCCATTCAAGCAGGCAGTCTACTTTTTAAATGATGGCGTCGGTGTGTGTTTAAGTTATTACTCAAGAATACCGCTTTTCATGGTGATTGGTGAAATGTTCTCGTATATTATAACACAAGCTGTCATCGTCAGTAATGTATGCTGCCATTGTTGGTACTGTGTTGGATTAGAAAAGCTGAAATTAACTTGTGGTAACCCTGCTTACATAATATGCGGATTGTAGAAATGTTCAGTTTTGATGAAGGCAACACTTTGTTTTACGTTTTTGTCCTGTTTGTGACAAATTTAGCTTTGGACGTACCGGGGCCAAAACAATAATACTTTCCAAAAATATTTGTGATGAGCCATCTTGTAGATTGTACGTTAAGCGCGGAGGAAACTGTAGCTGCGCAACTGTTTGAGATTTTATTGCCGTATCTTCATATTTTTAATTTTTGCTATGCAAATATCATTTTATGCTGTTGATTGTGTTTTGTAATACATTTGCGACTTTTCCCTGCAGGCCTAACGGCGTTCATATATCGATTTCCGAAATTGAAACATTTTTAATACACAGCTTACTGTTACACGTCACATCCACCGCAGTTTTAAATAAGTACGAAATGGCAAGGTAATGCTGGAATGGTTTAGTGAACATTTAACACTTAATGTACATTATTAACAAAAATACTTGAAATACGATTGAAACATGCAACACAGTGAAATAATAACATTACGAGCAACTCGTGCAAAAAAGTTTAAGCAGAAACTTAAAATTTATGAGAAACGAACACACTTTTAACACTTCAAATTTATAGCACCAGTGTAAAAAATTGAAAGTCTAGTAATCCTAAGCCTAGACAGGAAATAAAATCACAATGAGCAACATTTTTTGGTGCACTCATAAGCAGAAAAAACAATCGCAAAACAAATTTTGGAAACGAATTTGGATGGTTTGATTGGCATTGTAGCTTGGATGTATTCCGAAATGATAATATTTTTACTGCAATAGGATTGTGGAAAATTATCTAGGAGTCGAATCAATTTGATGCTGAATAGGTGGGTGATCGGCGTGGACTTCGGCTTCGAGATCGACTGGACTTCTTGGCAGCTTCGACTCGCACGTACGAGGTTTCCCCCTAAATATTATTGTATGACAAACTTAACGTTCATATACTATATAATCATTTATTCCCAAAAATCAACAATGATTTGAATAATTTGTATAAAGTTTAGACACTTCAGCAACATAAACTAACTCTACATCGCGTGAAATTGTCCATTTTTACAAATACAATAAGATAAGACTCCGTAACATTTATTTTCAAAGAAAATCAATCACATTTTTGTTTAGTCAAAATCACGATAACAACACCAAACAATTTAACAACGAGCATAAAAGATTGGTGATATGACAGGGAATCGCGAAGCGACGCAGGGTCTTCAAGTCAAGCAAGATATACGTACTTATTTTATTCCTGCGTTGGCACCTATACTATCCAAAGTAAAAGCTGCATGGTAAATAAAGAAACTTATAATTAAAAAAGTATCGGTTCCCTAAATATGAAAGAACTATATTTGATTTCTATTTTTAAATTAAAAAGTTAAAATTCAGGCTATCCACTGATCACACAAAAGATGAATCTGTTGAAACAAGACTTTGAAAAATGTGACAGAATGAATTAAGATTATCCTTTTAGTCATACAAAAATAGCAATAATATTAAGTGCACAAAAAAAGGAAACGCGTTAAACTACTGTTAACAAACGTATCGCATACCCATAAATCATCTAAGGCAGTGGTTTTCAACCTGGGGGTAGTCAGGCACTTTTCCAGGGTTCGCTAGAGATATTTAGTATTTGTTACACGTGTTCAGCGGAAATGATGCAACTCAAGAGGAATTTATAGCCCTGAAAAATGCGACTGCGAAGGATGCCTTCAAAGAGATGTCTTTGTCTACATATCGGTCAGCCACGGTAGCTTCGTATTCTAGAGTGGCAAGCACAGCAATTCAACTTTTGATGCCTTTTTCATCAACGTGGCTGCGTGAGGCATGCTTCACAGCATTACCGGGAATCAAGAACAAGGCCAGGAATAATCCAATAGCAGAGCTAGATCAGAGATGTGCTCTATCCACTACCGCGCCACGCAATGACAAGCTTGTCACCAAAATGCAGCACCAGCCATCTCATCAGTGCAGCTGCCATGATGTGCATAAATATTTGAGTCTTTCTTTTAACAGAGTGATATTAGAATACTTACGCTAGTCATTTTTATTGCTGCTATGCATACGCAACTGCATTACATGTGTTTAATAACTCATAATTTTGAAAGGGGGTCGTTTGGTTATGTTGGATTGCAAAGTCGGCTTCTGAATAAAAAAGGTTGAAAAAGCACCGATCAAAGGTTAAGCACGCATCGAAAAGAAAACACAAAGGCAGATTTAAAAAACCAGAGTTCAAAAGTAAGTATGCCGATGTGGAGGCTCGAAATTAGAAATCCTTAAACTTAGAGTCAATCAATAAGCTTGCATTAATTAACTAATGAACCTATCGAGTTAAACTGCCAACCACACATGACACACGAATACATAATAAACGCAACGGTTTCGCGCTATTACAATACTGTATCCCTCCATCATAAAAAACTAAACGCAGTTTTAATACACAAGCGCATTAAATTAACCAATTAAGACAACAGCCGACCTTAAATTTCTATCGTAGGGATGTTTGAATATGAAAACAGAAAAACAACTAACAACGAAGGGTTTGCATGTTTGACATTTGTTTTGTCCAGTGGGCCAAGAGAAGAGGATTACGAATAATCTTCATATACGGCCCTGTAATAGCGTTGAGGTCTATCATTATAAGAGATACCTGTGTGTCTTGCTTAATACATAGAGTGGACATAGCACCATCCCAAATTAAAATACAATCTTCCTACAGAAAAAAAGTATCACTACATACCATTATTTTATAGATAAATACGCAAAACTAAAAAATGATATAGAGCTAACACAAACACACTATCCACCTCATGAGATCTAAATTTTGTGTCATCTAAATGTCGAATTGCATATCGAGCATCTTCTTCATGTAAAAATTCAACAATTCCACAGCCATTTCTGTGCACGTCAGCATAACACACATCACCAGCTTCACGCATGTGGTCTTTTAAATCCTGCCAACTTCCCGAAACAGGAAGACCTGGTGTTTAAAAAAAATGATAGTACTAGTAACAGTATTCAATACCAGTACTAGTAACAATATTCAATACCAATTTTCGTAATTCAAGAAAATGCAAATCAAAAATTAAATCATATAGTCTTCCTTACACTTGCTGCATCACACCAAAGAATGTTACAAACGGCGAAGCTCATCTCTGCAGCTTAGCACCTAAACAACACAGCTCTGAAGAAACGTTTCAAAGGTGGCAAGCCGCTGATGACCGACACTTAATTTGATCAGCCCAGAAATCAATCCCCAAACCTCCCACACCGCTAGTGATGTTTTTAATCACTTGGCCAACCAGTGGTTTTTCTTCATGTATACACAAGAGAACTTGATACACGTTTCCACAAAAGTTAAAAAGTTTAATCAAGGTGCAATGCTGAAAATACCGGAATCAAAATGAATACCTAAAACAGGGGTGGCCAACCTTTTGATTCCATGCGCTAATATTTTTGCACCCTTAATTTAGATGCGCCACATCAAGCGTCCATTTCTTTTCAGTTCTTTAAAACAAGGGCGAGCAATATCGGTGAAGAGCAAAAAAAGGATCTTCACGTCCTCAGACAGTGGCGCACCCAGGATTTGGCAAAGGGGGACCACAACCGGGGGTCTGGGGGTAAAACCCCCAGCCGCCAACGAATTTTTACGGTTTTCATATAAAAAAACTCATTTTAGCACACTTTTTCATCGAAAAAGGGCATGCAGTGAGTGCAGTCACTACGGACAATGCAAAAACATTTTACCAGCATATGTCTAAAAGCAGAAGCTTGGCTAAAATAAGTGAAAGAAGGCTACAACCATTATTAGTTCGAGAATTTATAGACTAAAAGTTAGGTTTTAGCACCTTATTACATGGCCAAAGGGGGGAGGGCATGGCACCGTGGCTCCCCCGCGTATGCCTATGCCCTCAGACGTCCTGTTTTTCACTGACAATGTCGGTGGAGAGCAAAAAATAAAAAAAGGTTTTCACGCCCTCAGATGTTCTGTTTTCCACTGAAAAATATCGGTGGAGGGCAAATAAAAAAAAATTAGTGAGTAGACGAGGCTTGTCATCAGAAATGTGCAATGCGCCACTTTTAAGTAGCCAATGCGCCACGTATGGCGCATGCGCCATAGGTTGGCCACCCCTGACCTAAAAAATGCAACAATTATGATACATTTCATTGCTTAAAAATGGAAGCCAAACATTTAGACTTCTCAAATAAAGGTTTAAAGGTGAGACGTCCCTTGGCCAAGTCAGTCATGCTAATTTTTTTCTTTTCGAATCTGAAGCAGTTAGGGGCCTACCGTACAGTGTCATAGTACAGTAGTACCAGTACATACCATGCTTCAGTAGTAACAAATACCTTTCTTTATTTTTGTTTTCAAAACAAACATTGACAATCTTCAACGCATGAACAAATTTAGCACTGCATGCAAAATTTTCACCTGATACGATTACTCTATGTTGTGTTCTTTTCGATGGAGCATTTCGCAAAGTACCGCCACTGATATGTGCAAAGTTATTTTGCAAATGATTGTCTCCAGGACTGGTTTTAGGTTGCTCAACCCTTAGTTTATATCCATCATAATTGTAACCACTTCTTCCTTTTACTGCATCTTGTGCATCTCTGTAAAGATTAATACCGGTAGCATAACTATTCCTGTTTCATGGCAATGACGTGTTGAAGGCAAAGCAAAAAATTGCAAGATCTTGCAGCTCACGCAGTTACTGACTTACCGATAGTCATCGAATTCCACGAAACCAAATGAAGGTCCTCTATGATTTTTCAAGGTCACATGTTTTATAGAACCATATTTCCAGAACAAAGCTTTTACATCTTTTTCACGAACATCTGGAGGCAAATTTCCAACGTACACGCGGCAATCTAAGCCAGAAGTCATTCCGCAAAATGATTAAGCTTTAAGCTTACTAGCAAAGACGTATCAGTCTATGCTGTTGGGATACTAGTCTATAGGGTAGTTCTGTGACTTCTGTTAATACAATGCAATTCAAAATTTTTTATCTTAGATCTTAACTTCACCCAAGTGACTGAGTGACGACGTTTGCAAGCACAATCTGACAATACTAGTCTACACTCTACACTGTTCCCTCAAGTTTTTTTTTAGCATGAGCAAATTTGCCTAAATACAGGTAGAAATTGTAATAAAAATTTTGCCCAAAGCTTTTGGGGCGTTAAAGGAAAATCGATCGAATTTATTCCTCAAAGTTGTGTATCCAGAGCAGACTCAGCAGATGAGCAGAGATGGGCATGGAGCCTATTAGACTAACGTCATCTGCGCATGTGCGAGTGCTAGGTGCCACACGAGCTAGTAGTCCGGTTATTTAACAGGTTTACAACACCGGAATGTGCGAGTGGTCCGGTCATAATGTGCGAGTGAACATGGAATGTGCGAGTACAGTGATGTGCGAGTGGTGCGGTCATAATGTGCGAGTACAGTGATGTGCGAGTGGTCCCCATAATGTGCGAGTGCGGTGATGTGCGAGTCGAAATGTGCGAGTGGTCCGGTCGTGATGTGCGAGTGAACATGGAATGTGCGAGTAGGCCTACGGTGATGTGCGAGTGATTGGTTATGTGCGAGTCGAAATGTGCGAGTGCGAGTGACGATGTGCTAGTAGCACATTTGTGCTAGTGACGTCATTTCACCCCTGTTGCGGATCCGTCTGCATTTTTTGGATTCGAAGCCAGATTTGGGTTTTTGCGTTACAGCCGGATTCGGAGCGGATCCGGATTTTAGCCTGAACTCGAGATGTCATGGGCCGGTAAGAGACCCGCCAACGAGCGGTTCACCGGTCTTTTTACTGGTCAGCTAACGGCCCGGTTCTATCTTTGTGTGTTACTGGGCAGCCAACGAGCCGCTAACACTTTTTGAAGTCCCTTTACGCTTGATTAACGTGATTAAAGGTTCATAAAAAGAATGTGCTTTATTTTTGGTATGAGTTGCTGGGTCGGTTACGGTTACTGAGCTAAAGGTTTCAGGCCGTGGGCGGTACGGGCCTCAAAAAGATCAACCCGAGCCATCTCTAATTCAGGTAATGCAAAGATGTTTCCATTTGTAATTAAATGTCATACCGTGTGCACGTTCGGTAGGCAATAATACTTTCTAGAAACGATAAAGCCAGAACGCAAGTTACAGTTCAATAGTGATATGATTGGTTCAAATTCCGGAAAGCCATCATAAAGTCTTTTAAGAAAATAAAAACATGTGTAACTAAGCAAATATCATCTGCACTGTGTTGATAGTCTTTAGTCTCAATCAGTGTTTTTGAAAGTGGGCGATATCGCCCTTTAATTTGTGGGCGAAAGAGAAACTCCAGGGGGCGAAAAGCGAAAGGGGGGCAATAGCACATTCTCGAAACATTAACCTTTCTCGAAACATTAATAGCACATTATCGAAACAAATGGTACAAACAAATAATTAGTAAGGTTGGGAACTTCTGAGCAACTTATGAAAAACACTTTATGTCATTACCTGTATAATAGCTATTATTATCACCAGAAGAAAAGAACAATTGTTGTTAAACTAAAATAATTGCAAATTCCTTTCGGTTATTGTGACCGAAAAAAAATTTGGTCATTGCCAAAAATATTCATTCAATGACCGAAAACAAAAAAATACTAGGTTCCAGAACAATGTTAAATTAAGACTTCGAATTTTGCTAGGAGTACGAACAATTTTCCGGAGTGCGGTAGGCCTAACCTTTATCACCCCGACTCAGATATGGGCCACGCATCATCACACCATTATAGTCATTCTTTGGGCCTTTTAACATTACATATACTATGCCCCAGAAATTCTTGAACGCGAGCCACCACCGACGTGCTGTCAGATTGATATTTTTCTGGCTCTGATTTTCGCTGCATCTGGTATAGCAAACGCTTTGAGGTCATCAATCCTTATTACTAGGCCCACTTAAATGAAGGTACACTCAGCCACTCAATGTGGTCACACTGGTCAGTAGAGTTAAGGTTTGCAGAGCTTCTTCGTTTCACTTTTTAACGAAACTCGGACGTTAATAGGTGTCAATCGACCCAATTAAATTGATTTCATCATTTTATTGCTGACTACCAACAACGCATGTAATCTCCATGCAATATTTTATATTTTATCTTAGCTCAATGAAGGTGTTTCGCCATTGGGCAAATGGGCAATGCCCAGGGTGTCAGCTAACTGTCGTTACGCCTCTGCCTGCAGGAGCACAAGGACCGCCCTCGCAAGCAAGTTAGGAGCACAAGGACCGCTAGGAGCGCAAGTGAGTTATTACCATAGTTGGGAAAAATCAATTATAATCGAAAATCGATTGCGATATTCTTTACTTTTTGTTCATCGAATGCACTGGAGCCTTTACTTTTTTGAATGAGTATCGAATATGGCCTTGTCTTTACTTTTTTTTCGGCGCAATGCGATATTCCATATTCGATTCTTTTTCAGGTTGCTTTATCTATCTCACTTAAGTAAATTTAAAATAATCGTCGGTATGTCATTACCTTGTTTTTGCTGATAACTTTTTTTGTGCCAAAAAAAAAAAAAAAATTTTTGCATCAACAATGTCATATACTATGACCGTCGTTTGTCTCTAAGTTACCGCATGAATGTGAGGACATCACAAAAAATGCTTGGCATACACCGTTAAATGCTCAGTGTAATATCGAATATCGATTACAATATTCTTTATTCTTTACTTTTTTAAACTCCCATCGAAATCGATTATTTCTTTACTTTTTGGTGAACTGTCGAATAGGGGAAGGTGGGTATTTCGGACAAAATTTGCTTTTGTGACTCTAGAGCAAAATTAAGAATCAAGAATTACCAACTCTTTGTACAAAATTGTAAATAGCCCTTTGACTTCAATATGAAATTGTTTTTGATTGCAATAGCTCCAAGCATTAGGCCATTACTTACAAAAATGCACGATGGCCTAGCACGTCCGAACTTGCCCCAATAGTGGATAGGTCCGGACAAGTAGTGGGGTAGTCTCGGACGCAAAGAAGAAGAGGAATTTATTGCGATGAATAAGCACTCCGCTTCAATTTCCGCTCATAGAAAAAGCAGCTTGTTTCAGTCAAATTCACATACACAGTTTTCAAAAGTTAACAAAGAATTCAAACGAAATTAACCGAATGAAAGGAAGAGACTATGCATGATCTCAATAGTTTGTTAAAATAAATAATCTATTGTTCAAAATTCAAGTTAAAAAGCGTAAAAATGGGCGTCGAGAAGACCCAGCAATTTGTGGCACTAGCCATTTGAAAACAACATCTTCACGTGCTTAATTTATTTTCATACTTGAATTAAAATCATTTTCAAATGTGAAAACAATCTCTTCACATGCTATTTCGAATGGTTTGTTATATATGTCCGAATTAACCCCACACTCAGCAAGACCAGCAAATGGCAAACTCTTCCTCCACATTTTTTATTTTTAATTCATCTTGTATGCGTGTTTTTCATACATGCCTGACTAGTGTCAATGCTAGACTTCAGCTTAAACTGCAACCATGCTAGCACAAAATCTTACAATTTTTTCTCTACTGATTTTACTTTTTTGTTAAAAATCGTGAATATGAAGTTCAACAAAAAACTACTTGATTTTGCTACCTAGTCAATATTGCGATTGAAAGAGAAGATTGCGGTGACTGCTACAGGTCACATGATGCTGCGAAAATAAAACCGGCAGTGGTTGGTCCAAACTAGTCCTATATCCGAAATAACCCCACCTTCCCCTATCGATTATTTCTTTACCTTTTTGGGTGTCGATTCCCAACCCTGGTTATAACTAAGGGCCCTGACCCTAACCGTAACCGAACCCTAACTAGTTAACCTTTGGTGATAACTTACTAGCGCCCCTAACGGCCTTGTGCTCCTCACTCACTTACGAGGGCTGTCCTTGTGCTCCTGCAGGTTTTAGCAGGACCCGTTTTCTTGGAATTCGTGGTTATGAAGTCTACGTCAAAAAATTTGGGCTAAGCTACTTTTAAATGAAATTGTTAGGAGCACAAGGACCGCACAAGGAACCCCGCAAGTAAGAGCAAAAGGACAAGGATCTTCGGAGCACAAGGACCGCTTGGAGCGCAAGTGAGTTATTACTAAGGGCCCTAACCCTAACCAGCTAACCCTTAGTAATAACTCACTAGAGCCGTTAGCGGTTCTTGTGCTCCTCACTCGCTTGCGAGGGCAGTCCTTGTGCTTCTTGATCCTCAAGCGCATGCCAGCTGGTCTTTCCATTATTTCTCTACCAGTAGTGGTCAAACGCAGCTTCTGATCCTTTGAATAGACATGAGACAAATTTCAAGCAGTGGGACTATTTTACCAGTGATTTTTCTTTCTAAGCGTGCAGCGTGAATCAGAAACCCATTTCCGCTAAGCATTGTTCCTGCGATGTTTAGTGGACCCAAAAAGAGGAATGTATTGACCTCTCTTGTAACAACACCCTGAAATCCAAAGTGGATCGATTTTGTACAAATTTTTGGATTGAGGCTCGCGCAGAGCATTCCCTTATTTCGAAAGCAGCTTTCCGTGTTTTGATTCCTTATGCGACTTCTTAGTTCTTATTTCCTACCATGTTCTTACACGAGCGTGGCTGGATTTGCCGCTGCGGCAGTTTTAAAAACGAAACATTGCTCGAAATTTGATGGCATTCGCGATGTTGGTGACTTGCATGCGTTGACGATTTTTACGCCATCAACATCCACACAAAGCCACTCAACAACTGATCTGTCCAGAGATTAATCAGCAAGGGTCCAGCCGAATCCCTCATGGACAAACGTAGCGAGGCCATGCTTCCTGCTCATAGTCCAGCCAGCTAGTTTGAAGTTTGGTATCACAAGCTGATCCGGCGTGGTGCAGTGAGTCTCTTGTGGGAGAATGACAATAGCCCTATGCTTGGTGGCAAACTGACTGATAACGCAAATCTTACTCTGCGTTTGGCCTTAGATGTTCAGCTGCAGGGTATTGGGCAAGGTTGCCCGCAGCTAGCCTCTGCGAGTTTGCCACTTTGCATTTGCCTGCGGGGCCTAGGGTCTATCTTTTTACCACCCCGGAAGTTTCCCGTTATAGTTATCATTCGCCAGGAACTATGTAGCTTCTGTTTCCGGAATTCGCCACGAGTGGGCTGATGACATGAATCACAATGATTGCTATTCTAAAGCAAATCAATAACCACATTTTAAAAACTTGTTGCTATAAAAGGTTCTGTTTTTTTATGTAGCCTATGTAGTTTGTTTATTTTTATTTTTATTTTTTTGTATTTATTTGTATATGCTCAATCTAAGTGGGTCGCAACTGTGTTTTTAAACAAATTTGGGTCGCATAAGAAACGGGTTGAGAAACACTGTACTAAGGTATCAACCAGAATATGTCATTCATACTTTTACTTGATGCTTTGCGCTTCATTTGAAAAGGAAAAAGAAGTAACCTCAAGTTGTCAAGTCGTTGCTAAAAATTTACTAAAAAAATTTTTGACTTAGAGCATTGAGGTCATTGCTGACCTCATTTTGGGTTCAGGCAGTATTGGGCATTTATCGCGATAATCTATCGGCGATTATAATTATCGACGATGCCGATTATATCGGCATCGCTTAATACAAATTTAATTTCCCGCTTAATAGTATCGCCTTTGCACTACTTTTCTGCATCGCCGATTATTTAGTTATCGAGATAATTATCACTGAATGCACAATGTACAGTTGTACACGTTCAAAATTCACTGGTTTGCAACGACAAATGAAAGCATTAGTTCGTACATTTTTCGCAGAGGGCAATACAAGCGTGCTTTGATTTCAAGAAAGCGCTTGAACTACAGTATTTTAGATAGTTAGTTAGTTAGTTAGTGTCTTTTATTTCCGTACCGTCGACACAAGAATAACATGCATAAATAACATACAGTATAATTGGACAGCACGAGAAAAGGGAAGAAGCAACAAAACGATGAACGTTGTAACATGCAAGGGGAGAATGGAAGATCAAGAAAAGTAACATGAGAAGCATGGTTGCAGCACCCGAAGCATGGTTGCAGCACCCGAGCATGATATTAGAACAATTGCTGCGCACTGGTTAAAAAGAGCAATTAAGTCACTAGACCTGTTGAAATGGAGTACATTCTTGTTAAAAAAGGTATAGCTCACAGCAAGTGGAACTCTGAAAGTGGGTCTAGCAATTAATGTACTTCGGAGTGCAATATATGGATTTTTTGAATATTTTAATTACAAAAATATGAGCCCAAATAATTTGAAAAATTTGAATGTTAGAGACGTTTCCATTTAAACTTAAACCTTTAATTATCAATCTAAAAAATGTCATTGCGAAAAAAGAGAAAAAGTTACTATACGGACAAGCTTGAAGCAAATCATGAACATATGGATGCTATTAAAAACTTTTGGTTAAGGACTCGACACACTGAAAGAGCTTGCGTCTGTTTAATAGAAATTAGCCACCCGTCGAAAAGAAACCTTATGAAGAAATTAGCCACCCGTCGAAAAGAAACCTTTATAAAGAAATTAGCCACCCGTCGAATAGAAACCTTTATAAGGTTTCTTTTCGACGGGTGGCTAATTTCTATTAAACAGACGCAAGCTCTTTCAGTGTGCCGAGTCCTTAACCAAAAGTTTTTAATAGCATCCATATGTTCATGATTTGCTTCGAGTTTGTCCGTATAGTAACTTTTTTCTCTTTTTTCGCAATGATATTCTTTAGATTGATAATGGTTTAAGTTTAAATCGAAACGTCTCTAACATTCAAATTTTTCAAATTATTTGGGCTCATATTTTTGTAATTACAATTAATGTAGTTTTTCTACTTTTTATGTCGTTGTCTCTTAAAGTCACGAAAATAATAATTGCATGTCTTTTTTTTAAACAGAAAGTTTTTAGTGCGCTCAAATTCTCACGTGGGTCACCAAGCGCTCGCACAAACAACAGTGAATGCTAATCGTCAATCAATAGGCGTGGCTGAGGTTTTTAGTGGAAAAGGAGCAAAGAACTCCAAAATGCTAAGTAGGTTTCGGTGCCGTAGTGTACCGGTACTGTAGTTTTCTACGAAAAACACTGTCAACGTTAAAGAAGAAATTATACGAAATTTGTTTATAATCCCTATTTACTTAGTTCACCATATGAATTATTTTCATTATCACCCAACTGCGAATTCGCTTACTAAGATATCGCACGTCTTATATCAGCAAGTGTTTTGCGAATGCAAGCCCGGAGAGACCGGGGAATTTTGTTAGTGCATGTCGTTCAATCAGTTTAAAAGCCAGATAGCATTGATAAACTTAATTCAAAGTTCCAAGTTAAGGAATTGCCAAAGCTTCCTTCCATTCAACGTGGACCTATATAATTACCCTTTGCACCGCACTTTTACGTTTTACTTTCTCTGTTATGTAACTCTTTTGTTGGCAGGACGAACGTCATTGGATGATAATGTCACTAAGTAAGCTATTTTTACGTTCAAGTTAATGTTTAATAAGGACAGCTCTGATGGCGTATAGACTGTAAAACAACAGCATATTTGTGTGTGGTTGAAATTGAATTTAACAACGTAGATAAGCACAAAAAGTGTTGAAGTTGTAGATACTTTTAGTCGAGAAGAGGTGATATCATAAGCTAATTTATTGCTATAAAATACAATTACTTTGCAAAAAACATCTCTACAACACTATATAACTTTGACGCAATCACTGTGATTGATAATAATAGCTAATTATCAGCTGTGTATAGCCTGTATGTCCAACGTCCATATTTTATAATCCAAAAGCACGAGGGCTTTATGTATATGGTGATTTTTTTTGTGATGACTGATGAGTATAACCAGTTAAACCCGCCGGTTTCAGCCCATGAAAATTAGACACAAGGACAGAGTAAATAAATACTTTATTATTTTCTTAGAAATCTTCTGAAGTGCTGTTGGTTAGACAAAACATGAGTTCAAAGAGTAATGAGGTGATTCCGCTCTCAATGAGAGCCGTCAATGGCAACTCAGCAGAGAGTTTTAAAGAGGAAAAATCAATAGTAACTGTGCAGGTAGATGAACCCCACAACGATCTTCGAACAGTTATGTCTTTCCATGATATAAATTACACAGTCGACATTCCAAAAGGTTTCTGTGGAGCGTGCAGAGCGAAAGATCAAAAGCAAATCCTAACCAACGTCAGGTACTGGCTACGGCCAATGCGTGGCAACAGATTTGTTGTTATGTTTTTTTAATGATAAGAGATTTGGCGATAGAGCTTTGAAATATGAAACAAGTCTTTTAAAAATGATTGATTAGGGTGATACTTTACAAAAAAAAGAAGTTTTGCTATCTACTCTATAGTTTTTGTCATTTTATGATGTTTTCAGTTTATTATTTCGCTTTTTCAGCGTGATTGACCTTTATTGACTTATCTCAGGGGTGGAGAACCTGTGGCCCGCTTATGTTTTGAATGTGGCCCTCGGCAGAGCTTTGTTCAGTGTACAACACACCGGTAGAATAGAAAACTCGAATCTTTTTTAAAAACTGCTTCACTTTCGACTACGTGCTATATTTGTGACATAAAAACCACGCAAAAGTTTCTAATTTTACGACAAAAAACAACTCAGCATGAATGCTTCGTAAATTTGCGACTTGAAATTGTGTATTTTTAACGCAAAATTTACAAATTTAAAGTAAATGTGGTCCGCTGAAACACTTTGCAATCAACGCGTCCCGCTGTGCTTTGCCGGTTCCCCACCCCTGATTTACCTTCTATAATTTAATTTTTTCATAAATTTTTCAGTGGGATCATGAAGCCAGGCCTTAACGCCATCATGGGTCCTACAGGAAGCGGAAAATCTTCGTAAGTAGTAGTGGTCTCAGTCTACACCGTACAAGTAGTCGAACAGCATTTGTAACCCTCAGCGCAACCTGACTATGCCAAAGTGGAACTGGAAGGCATACAACTTGAATGTTGTGTGAAATACCATAGCTCAAAACCTGACATTGAAAGCCAGACATTCGACTTGTTTAGATTGGCGGAAATATTTACAGCTTTTCAAAAAGTGTGACTAGTTTTTAGTTAGTTAGTTAGTTAGTTAGTTGCATATTTATCCTCCTATCACAAGAAAGGGATCAATGCGCTATATGAGCTCGCTTACTTATACGAGCTCGCTTAGGAGTCGCTTAGGAGTTGCAACAACACCTCATTACTCTTTGAACTCATGTTTTGTCTAACCAACAGCACTTCAGAAGATTTCTATCTGTCTACCACACCAAGATGAGAGAATCCCGCTAACTGCCTTTCCCAACGGCACAACAAGTAAACTTGCTGGCTTGTTCTCCACACTGTCCTTGCAATGCTGAGCGTCAAGCAGGGAAGCTGTGAATACCAATTTTTAAGTCATTGGTTTGACCCGACTCGGAATCAAACCCGAGTCTACAGCTCAAGAGGCAGACGCTCTATACCACTCGGCCATCTGCGCAGTTACAATCTTTTAAACTTACATAGATGACTTTGCGAGCAATAAACTTATGAAATTGAATTGCTTGATGTGTCAAAATAAGCGCTTTTAACAAATCGTTCTAACAAAAAATTCCTAATTAAGTTTTTGCTGTTTAGTTTATTAGACATTCTTGCCGGAAGAAAAGATCCTAGTGGGCTAAGTGGAAATGTCTTAATCGATGGACAACCACTCCCGTCCAATTTCAAGAGGATAAGTGGCTACGTTGTGCAGGTAAATTGCTGCAAGTGAAACAATTTCAATCAAGTGATATAACACTTTGGTATTATGTTTCAGCAAGATATAGTGTTGGGAACTCTAACTGTTCGAGAAAATCTTTGGTTTTCAGCAAACCTAAGGCTTCCTAGATCAGTTTCTAAAGAAATCAAAAAGAAAAGAATTGAAGAAATTCTGTATGAGCTTGGATTAACCGGCTGTGCTGACACAAAGGTAGATGTACTTTACATGATTGCTGCCTTTAACACTTCTATGATTGCCACGCACCAAGCCCAGTTGCGTACCAAGGGTGGGAGTGGGACCCTCCCTTTTGAAACCTAATGTGAAATGTGCATAGTTTATGTCAGCAGTCGGCAACCTGCGGCTCTTTCCTTTTTACACTGCGGCTCAGAGAAATTTTAATTTAATTTAGAAAATTTATTTTTCTCTGTATAGCACTTTGTGGATTTAATAAGCAACATACGATGGTTGTTTAGACAAAAGGTGGGTCAAAAAAGTAATATATCGGTACAGTAACAACAAAGTATATGTAGCCTACGCCTCTCAGTAATTTTTTTGTTGTTGTTGAAATCGGATTCAAATGGCTCTTTCGGTGTTAAAGGTTGCCGACCCCTGGTTTATGTTTAACGCTCTCACCCAAACAGATCGTATTTCTGAAGCTTTTAACCTAGTTTAATTTGTTCTTCTCCCTATAGTTTTCCGCTTGCTACAACCGTGATAAAGCCTAAATTATTACATCTTTGCAAAAAGCTAACCTGAAATGTCTTTATCTTTGAAGGTGGGAAACGAAATGATACGAGGGATCTCAGGAGGAGAAAAAAAGCGAGCGTCAATCGCTATTGAATTGATTACCGCTCCTACTGTTTTGTTTCTTGATGAGCCAACAACTGGGCTGGATGCTTCGACAGCTAATGCTGTTATGCTCCTTTTAAAAAAGTAAACTATCGGTACTTTAAATTTTAAATTTACAAATATGTCAATTACTTTAAATACTTTAAATATAAATATGTCAATACGGTACTTTAAATTTAAATATGTCAATTACAATGCTCTCCTTCAATGATTTCAGTTTGTTCATTGTGATTTGTTTTTGGTACCGGTTATTGCTCATATGCGGTGAGACTTGTAGCAACAGGTGAAATCTAAAATATTAATTACGGTACTTTAAGGTTTTCACTGGTGAAAAAGTGCATGCGCAATTAGAGTGCCAGCAGTCAAGATTCTGTTGCTATTATCAAATTTCATTAGCGTGATTGTGAGGAACAATCAACTAAAATGTGAAATGACAAATCCATTTGCCGGTGCGATAGAGTAAATTGTGGTATTTTACAGATTAGGAAGAAAAGGGCGAACAATCATATTATCGATTCATCAACCTCGTTACAGTATTTTTCGTTTGTTTGACTCTCTCACTCTCCTCTCTCTGGGTCGGTTGACGTATCACGGATCTTATGACGAAGTCTTGCCTTACTTTGAATCTCTTGGTAAGAAAAGTCATGCCATGAGCCTGTTAAATATTAGGATGCTCTTTGGTAAACAAATTGATTTAATAGCGGCACAAAAATATGTCCATGTAGGATAAACTGCCTTAGAACGCCGAGTGGATAGAGCGGCTGCCTGTGAAGCGGTGGACTCGGAATTTCAATTTCCACTGGAGTTTAATCAGTTACAAAGGGGCTGAAGCCCCCCACTACAATTTACTTGGTCCAACGATCAAAACTAGACCCCAAAATCTGTAAGATAATCGACCATATACTCAATTCTTTACCCTTCCCGCCTCTAAAAAACTTCTGGTATCTGGGTCCGTCCCTGCGTCACGTAGTATCAGTTCAAATTATTTCTTGGACTTTTGCTTATACTTATTGTTCAACTTACAATCATTACAGTTAGTAATACCAACTCGGTCTCATTTGCAATTGCAGGTTACCAATGCCAGGAACACAATAACCCAGCAGATTTTTTTCTTGATGTAATCAACGGCGATTCCACAGCTCTTGCCAGTTCTATTGAGGATGTGCCAGGTGAGGTTAAGCAATAAAACATAACTGAAGAATCAGCTTTTTGCCATCTGCATAAAAGTTGTGACACGTGACGTGTAATAATCAGAAAAATTTCTTCAGCATTTTGTGCGCTCGAAAAGTTAACATATTAAATGGTTTGATAAAGAAACTTGCGTTGATTTGCTAAAACCGGCCGGTTGGCGTCATGGTAACGACATCGCCATTAGGGAAATCTACGGTGCGATTCCCGGACCGGTAAGATCGGCCACAGTGTTGTCAACTGGCCAACTGTGCGACGTTTTGTTGAAACTCGAAGCTGCTTTGCCCAAGTGCTAAGCGGACCCTCCTTTCGTTACATATTCCACTAATTATCGCGAGTATACGAAGATTTTGATTTGAATGCTTCCAATTGCATTGACCTAAAGACCTGGTTTCCAGATATTTGCCTTTGTGCAGTTTTAGTTTTCATCTTGTGCGACTACAAAGCTAGAGGTTAGTGTCAACCAAACCTGTAAATATTTAGCCTTATGTAACTACAACAATCAATGATTAACGCAATGTCACTGGCCTCAAATGTGTCGTAAGGTTTGTAACAAAGCATATTACGCAAGGTTATAGTTTGTTATGTAACGCTACGCATTTTCTTTCAACAAGCAAATTTTGGTTTGGTCCAGCTATCTTAGTCACCGGATTTTACTAAAAAAGATCACATTTCATGGGTATGAACTAGTACGCCCGTAAAATTTGCTCAACATGCCGAGAGGTGCATGCTCACAGCAACTCGACCTTTCGGAAAAGCTTCAGCAAAAAACTTTAAAAGTGATGTAGAGCATATCAAAACTTGTAATGTTTTATTTCTAGTGGTCTATTTTTTTTTACTACCAACAGCGTGTTCTAGACTAGGGTTGAGGTTAGATGCTGTTTATGCGACACTCTAATTATGAAATCGCATTAATTTTCATTTCAGATAGCACGTCAAGCGAAAGTGACGAATCAAAATCAGCCAGTTTGGCTGAACAACTGGCTGAAAAGTTTTCTGAATCGGAGATTCACGCAGCAAATCAAAAAGAACTGCAAGAAATCTTCAGCAATGCTTCAAGTAAATGCGTTATCGGCTTCAAGTGATTTTAGGTTGCTAAGGAGAAAGAGCAGCTCTGCAGGCAATTAACGAAACCACATAAACCTAACAACAACACATTATACTACGCAGTTGATTTTTACGGGAAAATATTCAAACAAAATGTTATCTTTTCTTTTCAAAGCATTTGCTGCCCGATTAATGCTTTTCTATTTTCAGAAAAAAAGAAGAAGAAAGAGTATGGCATGGACACATATGCCACTCCCTTCTATTATCAATTCGGTGTCCTATCCAAACGAGCGTTTAAAAACGTGATAAGAAACCCGATAGCATCAGTGGGAAACGTAAGATAGCATATAAACAGCAAAGGTTTTAAAATTTTGCGACTAGCTTAGTTGTTAAGCACACGCTATCGGCACAGGAGGTCGGGGGTTCGATTTCCGGGCCGTCCAAATCGGCAGTGTCGCCAGCGGCTCTCCACCGCTGTAACGTTTCTTCAAAGCTGTGCTGCCCAGGCGCTAAGCCACGAAGATGGACCGCAGTAGCCGTTTCACGCTTTGGCGTTATAACGCGAGTATCGTCAAGATTCAATTTTTTGTTTGAAATCTTTATTATTCAAAGTTTGTGTTTTTTTAGGAAACTGATAAATATATATTCTGTATGTCAAAAAATATTGGTCTATATCATCACGAGGAGGATGGCCACATTTTGTTTAAACTTATTTTGTTTTCGTGTTGTACAAGAAAAACGCTGCTCGGCAAGTCAGCTACTGTAAGCTGGCCGAAGTTTCACAGTACAAGCAGCCAATTAAAATGGACATGAAATCCAAAAACAAACGTAGAACATGAACCAGGGCCTGTGCCAAGGGGGGACAGGGGGCCTGGCCCCATCAATTGCCATGCTTGGCCCCCCAATTAACAAGCTTACTCTTTTGAAGACAGCGGCTTTTGTGCTTAATTTCAAACCTTACCCCCCCCCCCCCCCGATAAACGCTTGGCCCCCCTAAGTCGATTGCTCTGGCGCCGGCTCTAACATCAAGATAAAGTGATAAAACTAATAAGCAATGTTAAATTTATTTGGCTGTGTTACCGCAACAATAAACTTTCTTCATACAGAGAATGTAAAAATAGCTTCTGTCGTTACAAGTTTATACCACAAAGAAGCAATATTTTTGAGCAGTTACAGTAAGGCTGACGGTACTTTTCTGATAATAGAAATGTGAATTTGTCCCTTGCAACTTTTTCATCTAAACAAAAACTCTTTTTCAGCTTTTCATTAATGTTTTCGTCGGGGTCATCTTTGGTCTTCTGTTTTTCCAAGTCGATGACTCGCCTACAACTGGCACTCAAAACAGGTAAACTAACTGGCAAAACGACTCGATATAATACGCATTCCTGTCGTGATAGCCTACCTGTACTAACCAATTGTTTGCAGGTTCGGAGTGCTCTTTTTCATGACCACCAACTTATTGTTCAGTTCGATCAGTGCCACAGAGGTTTTCAACAAGGAAAAAGACATTTTCATGTAAGAGTTCTATTTTTCATCAATTTTTCGCGATTTCAAAAGTAAAGGATGAGTTCAGGGCCAGATTTGCGTATAGGCTAAACAGGCTGAAGTTTAGGACTTCGGGGAAAATGGGAAGTCTCAGAGAAATTGAAGGGCCTCATTACGAGCAACGAAGACCTATTTTTTGTTGTTCTACAGCAATATTTTCAGTGAAAACAGGACATCTGAGGACGTAAAGACCTTTTTTTTACTCTTCCAATCAGTGTGATCAAACAGCCTAGGGTCTCTCATTGTCTATATCCGGCCCTGAATGAGTTGCATCTTGAAACATCAAGTAATTAAAAAATGTTTGCAAATAATGTGGCTGCGTATGTTGCACTAAAACTAGTGAAAAGTTCTAAACATTAATATATGCTCGAAAGGAGCTCTTTTTGACAGATTGTTTTTTTAGACACGAGTACATTTCGGGATATTACATGGTCATAGCTTATTTTCTTTCCAAACTTGTCGCTGATTTGATACCAATGCGCACAATATCTCCCATAATATTTGGTTCCGTAACCTACTGGATGGTTGGTGAGTATTTTACCTAAAAGATTTTTCAATTATGTTTCGATAATGCTATCGAAATCTTGATCTGAAGATATTTTGCTCTTGTTGTTGTTATAGCAGTTTAAAGTCTCCTTCTCTCAAGACATTTTTTCTTGCTGTGGGTTTGAAATTAAATTAAACTGAATAGTTATAGCGCAAGAATCTTCTTGGGTTCTTGGTGTCTTATGTAGCTTGCGAAATGATTATGAATCGTAGGTTAGGCCTACTACTAAACGCTGTTATACAGGGTGTTCATAAGTCCTGATACAATTTGCCACATATTTATGCGACAAATTGTATCAGGACTTTATGAACAACCTGTATTACCGTAGCTGCTTGTAGCTATTTTATTTAGAGTTTGAAAATGATTCATTTTATGGGCCCTATGCAACTTAAATCATTCTAAGTCGTGTGGTTTGGATTTGGTTGGTGGAAATTTTATATTCGATAGCTCATTTTCAGGTTTAAAAGCCGATCCTGGAGCTTTCTTTATTTTTGTTCTCTTTCTCATCCTCATCGGTTACGCAGCGACAGCCATAGCCCTTTTCTTCTCAGCATCGTTCAGCAGCTTTGCAGTTGCGACCATTTTCATATCTCTCTCATTCGTGCTTTCCATAGTAAGTATCTTCAGCTGGTGAGAAAAAGTTACGAATTAAAACAAGGTATGCTTGAATCGATATAAGAAAAACATTAAACCGATTTTTTCGAGTGTCAATGTCATTAAGGCAGAGTAAATTAAGATAGCTAACTTTTCAGCCAAAATACCGCTATTCAACCTACCATAAAAATACGGTTTCTTGAAAAGATATGTTTCTTTGTAATTACAACGCGTACTCAAGGTAGCGCTTGCGCCCCCTGGCCCAGGTCTCATTCGATGTACGTTAAAAGCCGTGTTTGCTTCTATACTCCTGGTAAAACCGTTCCTCAATGTGGGAAGGTTCTGTACGAGCCCCAGCGAAAATTTTATTGCGCGCCTCTGGTAATCATTCCGACGTGTAACTAATTTCGAATCTGTAAATAGTTAGGTTTACTGTAAATTTTTGAGCTTTTCATGCAACGCACTACAAAGATCATCCAAAAACCTTGAGCTTATCATTATTTACTGAAGATTGGCATATTTTTTGTAGCTATTTGCTGGATTACTGCTGAACGTTGAAACCGTTTTACCGTGGTTGGCTTGGATTAAATATCTCAGTATTGCACAATATGGATTTTCCGTAAGTTGCCTACTAGTTGCTGGTGTGGAAGAAATTGATAACTATGATTGTTTACAGGGATTGTCCGTTAACGAATTTCGTTATCAAAACTTCTCCGATTGCGTTTCTCCTGGGAGTGCCGCCACCATGCTCATCGAAGCTGGATCCCAGAGGGCTCGATGGTGAGTTACAAGCACTACTTGAATTTAAGTTGATAAATTCGTATCAGGTTTCTGCCTGAACCTGTTGCCCCTTCAGCACAATGTATTAACGGTAATTCCTTGGTCGATTTTGACTGACCGTAGACACTGAGTTGGACAGTTTCATTTTTTCATTAAGGTTTCAAACAATTGCCCACACCAGTGATTTTTAATCGAGATTACGCCAGTACAGTCCAGGGCTTCCGCAAATTTACAATTTAGAGCTGGGTTCAAGTAAAATTAAATTAATGCACAGAGGTTCCTCCAGTCTCAGGAATGTTTTATTGGGGTTTCGCTCCACTAGAAAAGTTGAAAACCACCAGCCCAAGCAAGCAACTATTGTAAGCGAAACACTGTCTCGGCTAAGGCATGGTTAATTATTTAGTTTATTATTGCTCAAATAACAGAAAAACAAATAACTAAAAACGCATTCAACGTTATTCAGCCTAGTATCGTATTTAGCCTACAGAAGGCAGGGAAAGTTTTTAAACATACTGTATAGGAGCCAAAAAAGATAATGTTTTATTAAATCAATTTCAGTGTGTATCAAGCCGCAACATTGAAAAGAATTTAATTACGCTCACCTATAATAAAGCCACTACGCTTTGTTTTGTTGAAGAAAAAAATAATTAAAAGAATAAATAAAAAGAAAAACCATTACCGAAATATTTGGGTCAAACTTAATTGGCTAAGGTTCTCAAACTTTTTTAAAATTTCGACTTTACGGTCCCCAAAGATTTTTTTCTATCACTTACGGTTCTTTATTTTTACGCATAAATTTTGGTTGAGCGGCAAAAAGAAGTAGTAGTGTAGGTTAGGGTCACCAAATTTTCACTACGTAAAAGGAGGATAGGTTGTTTGAAAGTCATCACGTCCGCACATGTCCAATTTTCCACGCAAAATCAAGTGGGGAGCAAAAAAAAAGGTCATCACATCCGCAGGCCGTAGTTGGAGATAAAACTTCACCAAGTTTGTACTTAGAGCGAGAAAATGAAGCAAGTGACATTTACGAAATTTACAAGCACAATGGGATGGTTTATCAGAAATCCGCGACCTCTTTGCGGTCGGCTGCTTCGCGGATCCCAAAGGGACCGAGGTCCCCAGTTTGAGAACCACTGATATATAGGCTAGGTCAACTAGCCGAGTTTAAGCAGTGCACGACGAAATAGCTTACTGGGATAGTGTTTATATGATATAATTTATTCATCTTAGCTGCTTTGTGTAGCATCACTTTCATAGACTACGCAGCTAAACGTAAAAAACTGAGAGCGTTTGTTTTTCACTCCAGCTCTATTGCTAGGCCTATTCGGGAAAATTCCATTAGAGGAATTTAAGTTGAAATGATTATATACTAAGTTAAAATTATTTTGTTCCAATTGAAAACTATTTCATCGTCAGTTTAAGGAGGTTAAGATCCTGTGATTTATATTCTTTACTGTTGAAATGTGAATGCAAAAGTGTCATGTCATAAATCATTTTGCAGCAATTAAAGACCTAATACGCAGTAATAAAACACGTGGACCCACCAGTGGTTCATTTTTTTAACTACCGGTACTCAATTTTCAGTCTTAACGTTACTGTAACTGGGGAAGAGTTTGTATATCAGCGACTTGGAATTGGAACCGGAAGTACTCTTTCAGACTGGGACTTATGGGTGAACGTGGTGGCCTTGTCTTGTATAGTATTGGGAATGTTCGTGCTCACATACGTTCAACTTCGAAGAACAAAGAAAACAACATAGCTGAACGAATATTTTGCTTTAACATTTTATTAAAAATTTCTTTTTTTTAAGTTTCAAATAGTGGAAGTTTTGGTCCTGAATTGTACATTGTTTTTACACTTTCTTAGCGTTTGAACTGTCAATTCTATTTAAAGGAATAGCAGGCCCAAACTGTTTGAAAATAACTTCGGTATCTGCCCCCCATAACATACGCCAAACTGATGATTAGAACCAGGAAAATCTTTTGCGCAATTTGCTTATACATTTAATAGCTACCTTCGAAATCACGAAAAATTTGTGGTGCTAGATAAATACTGTAAAAGCTTTCCACTGGCCTAATGCCGTGATTGCTTTTTCGTCCGATTGCAGTAGTTTTATTCCTCAAATTTTGCGGAAAATACCCTGGATAAAGATTTAGTCCTATACCCCGTTTTAACTTGTTTTGTGCTCGTTTTGTCATTTAATTTTTAAATGTGATTTAACTTACAGTACTATGCATCGACGTAATAGTGTTACGTCATTTTACACTTTGCTTGCTTTCATCTGTCTGTAAATAAACAAAATATCAAAAATTTTCAGCTTTATTTTCGAAAATAAGTTACAGTTCCGGGCAAGAGTTCGGTGTGGCTCAAAAACAATGAAATAAATAAAGAAAAACATAAATTGCATAGTCACAGTACAAAAATATAAATCATTTTCGCAATATACAAACAAACAGGCACACATGAAAATATCATAACGTTTTACAGGAAGATTCTTCGAGCAATTGAGGAGATCGCGCTATAACTTTGACTAAAAGTTTGTCAATGTAGTCTTGTAGCTCTCTAAAACAAAATAGTGTTAGGTCAAAAAAACGCATTGGCAGTTTCAGCATTGAATACCACAATGAACTTAATTAAACTTGTTTTTTCTGAAATTTGCAGGTCAGAGACAGTCTCTCAGGCAATGTCCAAAATTCTAGCGGAGATTGTCCACAACATTTTTGAAAAGAAGATCACACGTGGCACTTGAGCTTGCCATAAAAAAGTTGCAATCTTTGCTGCCTCCATACCAGGGTCTGCCTAAGCAACTATCAACAAGTTGCTAACAGAAAATTTATCTGTTATTGATCATTATCAGACCACACTCTTTTAACCACTCGATAAAGCACATCTATGGTTTGCTAAAGAATGCCATAAGAAAAAGTGATTCGAAATATCTAATCAAGGAATTTGATTCAGTTGCAATATGGCGAAATTTCCTGTTGTTAAAATAGTGAAACTAATGTTGCAATACGGTTACTAGAACGTGGGCGTGACATCTTGGAAAATTTTATAATCCAAATAAGGCAATTAAACCAATTAAATCTCATCCTACACTTCTATATTCGTCTTATGATCTAATTATAAAGTTCATAAAGCAATAAGAGTAAACTTTGTCAGAATCGCGAGTGCAATGCTATCACTAACGTTAACGTGTGTTCACTAAATCACACGCAGGTCTTATTACATAACAATTGCAACGTCAACTATATGCGGAATTACATCATAGACCATCAATAGAACAAAGGTAAAGATGTCAGAGACTTAAAAAATCACCGCATTACCGGTACCCTAAATATATACGCAGCTATGCATACAGTTGGCGGCACGTGTACAGAGGTTACTATGCGTCCCTCGGGCTTTTTTGATAAAAAATCCGTCATCGCCTAGTTTCTAGAAAACTCGTGTGTTTTTGAGGCAAATCTATGTTATGCACCTACCCTCAGAACATTTCTGACTACGCTCTGCATACGTTTGGTAATGGTACGCCCCTGCATAATTGGGCATACAATAAGTTTGACAATGAGGCGTAGATAGTATTTAAACAACCGCTATACCGCATAATTGCAGCAATTTTCAACAATAACAATGCAGGAAAAAATATGAATTAACTAGAATACGCTTTTGTGTTTGCTTTGTCATATGTTTACTAAATCAAACTATAAACTCCTGAAAGTCTAAAAGTTCGATTAGTAAAAAACGTGCTCTGAATATTCTCGATTGCTAGAAACGTGGAGAAATGCTGCGTTAAGTCCTTTATTATGGAACTCTAATCTACATATATCACATAAAACGTGCTGTATAGCACGCAGCACTTACTGGATTTGGTCATCTTTTTCTTGTAAAAGCAATTGCTGATCACGAACTAACTGCACAAGCTGATCACGTGGCATGGGGCTCAGCAAGGATTCATCGTTGCGTTCCCGGATTGTTTCAAGGCTACTCTACGCAAAGAAAACTCATTTTAATCATCTCAAATCAATTTTCTTAAATTTTCATGCTGGAAATCACGCTCTACTGGATTTTCATATAATTTTTCGCCGCTACCGTTCCGTTCAATCACTTTAAACTCTTTAGTCAGCAAGAAACGTTGAATAGGTAAAAATTGATATCATTTCAAGTTTTTTATGGAAAATATCAGGCACCCACAATAAACCAGTAGAAAACCAACGACAAAAAGCTATTCCCATAATTTTCTCACTTTAGGGACTCAGTTTTTATTTTTAGGAACCAATCGGGTCCCTGAAACGTCTGCGAAAATCCTGATCCAACACACCAGGTTCAAAACGTTACACACCAAAAAACAACAGAATAATTGATTGGCGGTGCAGAACTTCCGAATAGCTTTGAAAAAAGCTGTGTTTGCATCGGGCGAACGTTTCTTGAAGCCTAATGCGAAACCAGCTTTTCTCAAAGCTATTCTTAAAAAGAACAAAACTGAAACTGCAAAAACTATATTTTGCAGGCGAACCTTATACCAAAAAACTCGGAATGTTCGAGATTTTTTTAAGGAAAATTAAACAGATAAACCAGATTTTGAGCAGGCAAATAAAACTCTTTTTCCTGACCTATCCCCGTTGAAGCAACAAACACAGCCTTCTGAAAATCCTCAAACCGCCACCTAAATAAACCATTCTTTGTGGGTAGAGACAACAGAGGATCAGAATTCACAACTACCCAGCTTCGAAAATAAGAAGCGAAAAGCATCCCATAATACAGCATTAATCTCTACTTCAACAATTCACTAATTTGTCGGTTTGTCTTGTTAATTAATTATACGCAGTAGTTAAATTTCACAGTTATTTACTAACTGGGCATTACCAGCTTTTCTATTTATTTAAATTACACTGACTGTATACAATTTCTCTTTGAAGTACGAGCCAAATTCACCAAGAGCACGTGAGATACACAAAGCTCTACTTTCAAACAGGAGTCAAACAGGAGGAGTCAAACACTTTCAAACAGGAGTCAAAAGCGAAAATGCGTATTGAGCACTTAGAGTGCCAAAAAGCAGCAGTTAATCACAGTTTCAACTCGATAAATTCACGCTATCTTCAGAAGCATGATGTGTTTCTAATCGTGCTCAATTGGGATCGGAAGCTTTGTTTCATTATGCCCAGATAACAATCGACGATTGTTACGCTGTCAACTAACTCCGTGCTAACCAGAGCGCATTTAAACCTAGTTTAGACTATGTACATTTTAAGCCCATAAACCGTTCCATGTTTTTGCTCCATTATTTTTGATTGTAAACGAGTAAGCCGGTTGTTCCGCCGAAGATCGGCGTTTGAAAACCTGGGCTTGCAAGCTTAAGCGTGGTTAAACCACGCTTTGGCTTGACGTGGTCGAGGAACGATTAGGTATTTACTCTAGCAGTGAAAAATGTTCGATTCCAGCTCTTGGTGAACTAATTGCGTTTACGCCGAGTGCAGACGTTAAAAATTATGATCTAAGTGCGCGCACATCTATGCAAATAATGATAATTCAACTTAAAAAATTAAAAAAGTTGATCTTTCAGTAACATTTGATTACAATTAAATCTAATATATATCAACGTAGAATACTTCACGACTTTAATTTAATGTGCACAAATTTTTCTTTTGTTTCCAGAGTTACGTCACGTAGCGTGACTTCATGAGTCTCGCACGCAATCAGGAAATTTTCAATTTACAAATCACTCGATTTTACTGTACGTGATTACAGCTACTCTTAAATGTATTACAAATTGAAACTAAAATAGAGGCATTACTATTTTTTTGATTTTGCAAAACTTACCAAGACGAAAGTTGCAAATATTATTTCACAAAAGTTTAAAATATAAATTTAGGAATTTTCGTTATTTTTGCAGGGGAAATCACAACTTTATCCTAACGCAATAACTTAAAAAATGTTCACTAAAGACCAATTTCACAACAAAAATCGCATAGCTATGAGTTTTAAGTGAAAAACTTTAACCATTGCAAACTAAGACTTGTAGAAATACAAATTCTAGTTTTATAAGAGGAGGCTTGTTAACAGACACTGCAATTTCATAATTATATTTAAGTAATGCTCCACCTCTTTAGGCCAAGACCTTAATAGCTATATTTCAAGCTTAATTCTACATGCTTTGGAGTTTTCATGGTGTAGTGATGTTATTCATGAACATAACTTAACATTAGCTTATTTTAAGAAAATGTTACATGCCTATAACCTGCAAAAACCAAAATAAAATAAAAAATTTATTTTTCTCCACAATTTTTTCTGAATCTGGGGACCTGATTTTATTTTTAGCGACCCAAATGAAATCCTTTCGCGCCTTAAAACACCTGATTAATGCATTTAAAATTCAAGTTCATGTTTATGATTGAGTAGCAATTTCATGCAAAAAGATCACAGCACTGCTACAAAAAATCAAAATGAAATAAATGCAGGATTGAAACTAATTTTATAACAACAAACAATATCACAAGATCAAGAATGAATAAACATATTAACTCACTTCTTTCTTTAAAGATGTTCGTTTATCAGTTGAAATAAACCTTTTCAGTTTGCTTGAAGTTAAGAAATTTAATTTGAGTTTGTTACGGATTTGGGCAGCTTTGCTTGGAGAATCCTGGTTTTCATCATCATCCATCCAACTACTGCAAAAAAATACCGCTCAGAAAAAAAATTAAGGTAAAACCAACAACTTGGCGAAACATAACAAGCAAGCACATCGACAATTGTAAAAAAATGAACAACGGCACTACGAAAGCAATTTTAAATAATAGCAAAATGAAGGTTATTTTCTCAAAGCATAGAACAGTAAATTCAGCAATGCATTAAGGGAAACTACGGAGAGAGTTTTGCCTCTTGTACACAAAAAATAAGTCTAAATCTATTCAATCTGTTAGACTAGTCGATAGCTTTCGAGCAAACATTTTCAACGTTCTAACGAGATTACCACTCATAATATTAGATTACGTTAGATATCTTGTCGTTAAATTGTACGTACGGTTGATCGACGGCTCCCAAAGCTAACATGGATGAACTTTTTAATCGCACTGAGTCTTTATCTGGAAAAAATAAATCAAAATAAATATTTTCACGTGAGCCACCCCTTGATTATCTTAAAAGTCAACATTCAGCCTCGAATTTCAAATGAAATAAGAGTTCTAGATTAACTAAAATGTGTTTTAAGTTATTTTTCTGCATAAAAGGATCAGGTGCTGCCGTCGTGTTCGTCACTTTATCACTTACTTTTCGAAGACTTTTATGTTATTTGGTACATAACTTAACAAAAACAGAAAATTTTCAGTCGTATCATTTAGCAAATTTCACACTACAAGCAGCCATGTTGTATAAAACCCGAGGAATGATTTACCCTACCGTGTAGATCAACGCAGGGAATATTCTTTATTTGATGGAGTAAAAGTATAACAGAATGCATGAAAAATGTCAAAATGCATGAGAACGTCGTCGATCAGAAATAATTTGAATTATCGTTACAAATAAACGATTTCGTTCTACAGAAATTAAAATATCCTAGGTTTCTTGGAGCATAGAGATACATTTTTTCTTTCAATATTTTACAAAAATCAGCATTCAACTGCCTAAAAAGAAAAACTTGAACGGTATTTTAAAACACAGTCCTATTTTTTGATTTTTTTTTCAAAAAATGATTCCAATGGAAATACAACACAACTGTAGGTTTGCCCTAACAGATCAGTTTACATTTAGAGCATTGAGCAAAAGTTTTTAAAAATTTCACGTTCTTTTTACATTTTGGTATTATGCTGCAATAAAGGAAATATATACATTAATTGCGGGTGGGATTTTTTAAACTTTTGAGACTTTGAGCAGGAAATATTTCAGAAAATCCAGTTTTCTAATACACCATTAAACTCAAAATGCCCGGAGTAATAAAATAATTAATAGACTCTCTGTATAACCAACATAGAATAATTTTTCATGTCTGTAAAAGCAAAGAGAATCCTTTCGCTACAGAATTATATAAAATCTTATTTCACTTTTCTTCTTCTCCTTTATAAAATACTCTGCTGTTAGTCTTGCACATAATACAGTTAAATCAGTTAAGCCTTCAGTAAGGTACACCTTGTTTACAAAATTTGGCTCCAATAAAGTAATAATGGTTTAAGGTAAGCAAAATATAGAATTACGATTAAAACCAGCAAAAACAGGGGACTATTTTGATTTCATTAATTAAATAGAGTATCATATCACCTTAAACTCTGCCAAAAAAAAAAGGTTAAATAAACAATTTTAATCTGTACCTTTAGTGCTGTTCCAAGTAGAATTGTACTTTCGTGCAGATTTTTTCTCTATTGCGTTTATATTAACTTCAATCACTGAGCTAGCTCTTCTTCTCTGTGGAAATTCATGTTGCTTAGAAGCTCGCGCGCGATTTGGACTTCTACAAAATTTATATTTTAGTTTAAACAAATATACCAGAACGCAAAACACAAACAAGAAATTCATTAAAGGCAGCGACAAATTTTTTCAGAGCAATGCACTGCTCGTCGTCAGTTCGGAGGAAAAGCAAAACGATTTACCAAATGGGACAGAATAACAAAACTATTGCTACAATCTACCAGCGAAATTGCAAGTGCTCAGCTAGACGTGAAAGTGCAAGTTTTGAGCAAATAGAACTTAATAACGTAATATAAAATTAGTTAATCATTATGCTTCGGTGATAATTAAATGCTGAAACCTTTACTTAATATACACCAAAAATAAATCGTTGCAAGGCCTTTTTTGACAATTTATTGTGGATAAATCTACTGCTTACTCAGCGCTAGGACCACTTGTGCACTCTCGGTACGACATGATCCTATGGCCAAAGCACAGTGATAAAAATCGGAACAAAAGTGCCAAACAGCACCGTCTTGGTATGTGGATGATGCAGCATGGCGGTTTTTCATTGTATGCCTGCCTCACGTCCATTACATGCACCAAAACAATTTAAAGTATAAAGGTCGCAGAAATAAGATGTATTTCTTCTCGTTTACTAGTGGCTTACTTGTACAAAGCATCTGACGTATGAAACACTTCATCAGAAGTAACAGATGGAAAGAGAAATTTTTGTGTAGTAAAAGAAGAAGAACCATAAGTCTTCTTTAACTTTTCCGGATCACTTTTCTTTGAATGATGTGAGGAAAAAACTACAAACCAAAATATAATGACAACTGCAAAGATTTACTTGAACCGTGCGCGTATTTTAACAAACTGTAGCAATGACAAATCTCGCATGCCAACGTAAAGCTGGATATTACAAAATCTGAAAGTAGGCAGTGCAAAAAATAACTGCGTGGCAATTTGACATAAATTATCAATTCCACGTAACTTTTAAAAAATGCTAACGAAAAGCCGACAAACTTATCGTACGTTCTACAGAAACAGACTTGATTGTCAACTGATCAATAAGCAAAAACAACAAGTCGCAAATTCACAGCACACAGTGTGTTGACTCCAATAATTAATGACTGCGCCAAGCTGTTATTGCATTACGTTTCCGCAGGCTTTTGGCTCACCTACCGCTTTCATCTTGTAAGCTGATAGAGGAAAACTGTCGGGATCGTCGGGCTGGTTGAGATGATGGGGGTTGCTGAAGTGTAGTTAGTTGCGATTGCGAGGTTTGTGGCAGCTTACTGGCGCGACTGAGTTTCAAGCGATCTTTAACACCAGAAAATATGTTTTTTGATGAACGTTTCCGCTTTTCATAATCATCATCACCAGTCACAGCCCTTCAATTAAGCATATTATTTCAAACAGTAAAATTGCAACACCTACATGAGGGCAATAATACTTAATTCGTTACCGGTATCCTATATTTCCGTAACAAACTCCTACAAACACATTATACTTTGCTTTTAAACAATACTGATCAGATAGCAATTATGATAAAATCTAAACAAAAACCGAACTTAACTTTTATATTTGTTTCGTGTCGCATTTAAATAAAAAGTTATTTTAAATTTTTTTATATTAACAAATCTATATACCTTATTAAATGGATTTTTATAAAAGGCTAGTTATGCTTTCTACCAAGAGATATCACACAAAGAGGAAGCATCTTGTTGTATGACGCTATGAGTTTTATCAATCTGAAAGCATATGTCACCAACTCAGGGCAAGTAAAGGAACATTTAACTTGTGATAAGAACAGGGTTGCCACAATAATCGCAAAATTTAATTCCGGGACTTTTTTAAGTCATTTTTCAAAACTTTTTGAAGGGATGTCCCTTCTTTCGCCTCTTGCAAGTCACTGGGTAAGTGGTTTCACTATTCTGTCCCGGCAAAGCACGGGTAAAACTATCTAATACTGTCCAGGACTTAAAACAAAATTCAAGGACTTTCCAGGACTTAAAACAAAATTCAAGGACTTTCCAGGACAGCAAAAAAAATTCAGGACTTTTACAGAATGTGGCAACCCTGTAAGAATGTGGAGGAGTATCAAGGAAGTTTTTTAAAGCAACTACTCGACCTTGACCCTTGGAAGAAATTTATGTTCATTTACACCACGGTATATCGTATAGCGTGCTACTTACTGAGAAGAAAAACCAATCGTAAGTTCAATATCTCCTCTTTGCTTATTCGCTGACTTTCTTCCGGCTAGCTTGTACCATCTATAAAAACACTTTTTCGCTCAAACCCCAACAGTACATGAATTACAAAAAAATGACACTTAGGGGTAAGGTAGTCGCAATAATTTAGTTACTAGCAAAAGTTTCCCCTTCCCAGTAAGAAACATGACATAATCTAGAAATTATACTTAGAACAAAAAAATCCAAAAATAAGGTTCATCGTACTTGTGCTAAAGCACGTAACAAGTGGAGGGGCTCACCTTCGCCGCAACACAGCCACAAAGAAATGTTTCAACGAGGATGAGCCGTTGGCAACATTGTGTCTGATTTGACAGGGGAATCGAACCCAGGCCTCCCATGCCGTTAGCGATGTCTTTAATACTACGACAACTGGCTGGTCATACTACATATAGAAAGATAAAATAGTTTTCTACGTTTATAATTATTAAATCTCCATTTTAAAATTCAATAAAATAATTTATGATTGTTTCAATTAATCCCAGTTAATGATTCAATTTATTACCAACATATTTCCTTACTTTGTTTTAAAAGTTTTATCAGCATAATTTAGTGAAGACAGTGGAAGAGAAACTTGACCCAAAAATTCATCAGGTTCAAGGCCATACAAGCCGGTTCGTTTGTCGTACACACATACCAAAATACTTGCTTTAGGATTTGCATACGTTTCTAAAATCAGAAATTGATGATCAATTTGTTAGCTATATACTTAATCAAACTCATTTAAAATAAAAACATGTACATTATTGTTAGAGAGTACTTCCAACTAATCAAACCATCTAAAAATTGATTTAATTTTTTATTTCAATACCGCAAAGAGAATAAAATATATTTTTGTAAACTATTTACATTAGAGCAGCAGTAACGAACATTGATTTATTCAAAACCGGTACAGGAAGATCACACAAATACATCACAGCATTACAAAAAACAGAACATTTTATATATAAGTCCAAACTAATAATATTAAATTATAAATAATAATGATAAAATGATATTGAACTGAAAATAGAACAGTAATAGAGGGAGACTGCAAAGTGAGCTAACACTTTTCCACTCAAAATGAAATCCACTCCAGCTATAAATTTAACCATCACATAGGATCTGTAACCTACTCGCAGTACTGCCACGCCATGTAACTGACATATATAACAAGGCAGATGAGCAAGGTAATATTGACAAAATACTAGTAAGAATGTACCTGGAGTTAATGGAAATGAGCATTTTGTTTGCCATTTTGGAATCAAACTTTCTTCGACATCAGTCATATACTTGTCCTTTAACAGTTGAATAGTTGCATAAGCCTTATTAACTCCATCTTTTGCCTTGATTATGAGGTGCCTTGCTTGCCTCACAGTGACCACTACATTAGTAGGTTTGATCATTAGAATGCACTAATAATTAACAAGTTTCTTAGCTTCAGTAAAATTTTCTAAAATGCAAAAGAAATCAGGCTACAAACTATATAGTGAAACAAACAAAGTATTAAGCACCAAACACATTTTATCACAATACCGTGTTTTTTTTCACACAAAACCGAAACATCTCCCCAAACCCAATCTTTTTTTAATATAATCATTCTTAGTTGATAATAACCATTATAAATAAAAAAAAATAAGAAGCTTAACCATTAAAATAGAAAGGTTTGCACATTTGACAAAAACCTTTTGAGTTTAATGCCCTTCATAAGTTTACATGCTGAATATACTGGTAGTGGTAAGTATGGCAACGTTAAAATAAAGGCAGTGGTTATTTGTATGGGCCCGTACAATATTTTAATCACTCGTCTACTAAAACACTGGTGAAAACAGCTAATAAATATTTAACAACAAACACAATTGCTATTTAAAACCAACATTAGCAAAGCAACATAGTCTCCACTGATACCACACAGAAGTTGATTGCATAGGCCTATAATGATCGCTTTTTAATCTATTCTCCAAATGCACCAAGTTTCACATATTTGTTTTAAAAACATAAAACAACCAAACCTTAGCAAGTTAAACACAAAGGTCAGACTGTAGTTGAGCCATAACCATTGCCTTTAGCAATTCACTAAAATTAGTTAATGAATTGATATAAAACTATGGAAAAGCAAAAGTTTGTCTATCAGTATAGAATATAGATGGTTGTAATAATGAAGATATTGCATAAAAATGCAATCGGCCCATACAAATTTTTCAAAATTGAATGCTTCACTCTCTTAATCTTGTTCATATAGTCCACTAATATGTGATACTGGTACTTCGTCAGTAGTCTATGGACTACATGTACTGATAGAGTCGCAAATACACTGCTGTACCAGGTACTTTGAACCAAGGAACTTAACAATATACCGGTACAGGTATGCATTACTGGTACTTTATGTACTGCAACTAATCCTTAACAGATTAAGCTCTTTCTCATGATAGTAGTATAAATATGCAACTAGAAAAAAAGCAGTTAATGGCTTCAAAGTAAAGTGCAATCAATAACCGATCCCAAACAGACTTATTAAGTAATTTTAATACAAAGGTACACACTAAACAGCTGAATTATTATAGCTTATTCAATGCTCATAGACACAAATATATATTGTTCTTCCGTTATTCAGAATTGCTATCAACTTCTCTACCAAGTATGTCTTCTTCTTCCCTCTGTAACAACCCAGAGCTTTTGTATTGTATTAGTAAACATCTGCTGCTCTGCATAAAGTTCTTCTCGTTCCAGAGAACGATCATTCACAGCAACTGAGAAAATTTTAAAAATCTTCGTAATAAAGTAATTTAGTAGGGAAAGTACCTCTTTTGAATTGAATTTATTTTAGTATTAAAAAGACAATTGGCGATCCGGTTGACTATCATTATATAATAGTCTATGATTTTACAGTACTTTGAGAAATATTGAAAGCAGGGCGTCAAACCGAACTGGAATGTAAACCGAAAACCCGTACTAACCGCTTCTTTTTATTGAACCCGAACCGAACCGTAACCTTTATAATTAATAGACGTGAATCTGAACCTGAACCCAAAGTCATCAAAAATCTTGAACCTGAACAGGATTTGAACCGTTAAAATAATTTTTGTCTAACCTAAGCCCAGACCAGAGTGCATTTTTGCAACTGTGCTATCAATGTCATAAGACTAAGTGATCCATTTCTGATGGTTTCGTTTCATTCATCTCGGCGCGTTTGCGTTGCAATGCTGTTGTTCTTGTCTTGTTGAAGGGCGAGAGCAACTCTGCAACTAACTACAGTGATGCATGCAATTAGTGCTTCGTTACTTTGTAAAATCGATTTCTCGAAGCGTGAATACCAAAGATATAGGCTATTGCGTGATTTAGACCAGACTCAGATTTAGGCCTAGGCTACGGCGGAAAAAAGTCGAATAATTTTGAAGTTAATCTGCGGAGCTGAGCAATTGGTACTTTAAAAGTAACGACGATATCGGTACCGATACTTTGCTAAAAAAGTACCGTCGGTACCGATAACGGTACATTTTTAAAAAAGTAACGACTATATCGCTACTCGGTACCGATTTTCGTACTTTTAAAACGAAAAAAATTTTTTTGTAAATTAATTTTTGTTTTGGTTTTCGTTTTGCAAAGCAACGAAAAAAAGCCTTATCAAGCTTTTTGTCGCATCTGGTAATAGTGTAAGGTCTGAGTTGTAGTCTCATGCGAATCTTGGATACTGCAAGCCGAACACATCGGTTATATCAACTAGGCGACAGCGGCACACTTACTAAAACAAGCATTCTCATGTATGGCAACATGACTGTGTAATAATCTGTTGGTCTCCTTCATTAGTTATGAGGCTAGGTATAAGGAGTATCATCATCAGAAACTCGCCCTGGAGAACAGAAGCTTTTGTCACTTCCCTGCTTCTCTGGCTACGTTGCTACATTCAAACAATACCAAGGACGTGAAAGAGCTTATGGTCTATATACGAAAAAACTGTTGCAGAGGTTCTTACTGTGTGAATTTCATCATTGTGTTGAAGGAGAATGTTTTCATTCACTTTCAGAAGAGGTAGGTGTATCAGTAGCAGCATGCTCAGAACTTTTAGATGAATCAAAATCTACATTTTTCTCAAAATTTGTAGGTCTATAGTTTTACTTTGATTCAATGACACAGAAATAATTTTTTCATATAGTCTAGACTAGTGGTATTCAACCTATTTTACACAATCCCCCCTTTTTGGAAAGTGTGGGTCCAAAATGCCCCCACAACGCATTGATGAGCCAAAAAAAAGTTTACACGTCCGCAGATCTACTATTTTTCCACTGAAAATGGTGAAGAGCAAAAAAAAATATCTGCGTGCGCCCCGCAGTTTGCCCAGCTCTGGCGTTGAGGAATTTTTTTATGATTTTTATAAAATTTCGTTATTTGCAACTCATTTGTATAAGTTTTTGAAAGATCATTAAATAGGTATGTTGCTAATAAATCTGAATTTATTTCTACTAATTCACCACAGTTTAGAAACAGCGATTTAAAACCCGACAGTCTGTTTCACCTTAAATCTATTTGAATAAGATACCCATGATGATCCCTCTTGGGTGAAACAGACTGTCGGGTTTTAAATAGATGTCATTAAACTGTGGAGAGTGATTTTGTATATTTGCTCAAACTAAACTCAGTTATCGAGCACTTTTTGAAACACTGATTTGCATTGTTATTGAATTTATTTATATTCAGAAATCAATAGTTAACAATAGTGGTAGAAGAATTCGTCTACAACGGCACCTCTAGGGGATTCAAAAAAACTGCCGTTACAGGCGAATTGACGTCATAGGCGCACGCAGGAGGAGGCTATGGTGCCATGCCCCCCTCCCCTTGGCCCTGTAATATTAAGGGTCCTAAAACCTAACTTTTAGTCTATAATTTCTCAAAGTAATAATGGATGCAACCTTCTTTCATTTATTTCAGCCAAGCTTCGTTGGCGACTGAATTGCGTCCTACCTTAAAAATATGCTTCAAACTCAAAGCATTTATTCTGAAAACGCACACGGACCGGTAACAAACTTCGCACGGGGCCATGGGCGTCCGCAAGGGGGGGCAAGAGAGGGCACTTGCCCCCCTTGAAAAACCAAAAAAGTTGAAAAAATACGCATGAAAAAATGCAAGTTAAGAAACTACACAAAAAGTTGAAAAAGACAGATGAGTTTACTACAAAACGAATAAAATAACAAAATATTTCGCAATAATCTGTTTAATTAAAGCAGGGGTGGGCAACTTTCTGGTGATACTGGGCCACAAATTATAAATATAGGCTTCCAGCGGGCCGCAGTTTTTAGAAAAAAAAACACTTCTTGGCAGGAGTAGCCTAATACTAAAAAAGGGTCTGTCGCGTGAAAAAGAGGTCTCTGAAATATAAGATGACTAGAAAAACAAGATCTTCAGCCTGGAAAATAGCATTCAAAGCAGTTCGTGTGTTGATTGGGTTTGAACTTGATCGCAAAAAAACAGGTTTCGGAACCAATTGGCTATTAGCACATGCTTTGGTGGGCCGCAGGTTGCCCACCTCTGAATTAAAGCATAAAAGAGTTTGTCTAGTTGTCTGAATGCTGCTGTCTAAATTAGTCCGGCCGTTCAATGAGTGGAAACTCCACCCTTCACACATTATTGAAACTGGTTTTACGTTTAGGCATGCTGTTACCAAGGCCAGTGCTAAGCACGTTAGAAAATATTGGTACTGGTCCCGAACATCATTTTACGTTGATTAGTACGAGTTATTGCTTGATACTTAATTGATTTTTTGTTCTCTGCATGATTCCATTCGTTTACGTTACTTTCTTGTCTTTCAAGGCAGTATGCAATAGTACAGGGGTCGGCAACCCCTGGCCCTGGCACGCGTGCCAAAAGTGGCACGCCGGAAGGTCTGGCCTGGCACGCGAAGCGATTCCACGCGCAAGCAAATTTTAAGCTCTTAAGATTTAACAAATTTGCTTTTAAATCCATGAGCGATTTTCAGTGTTGTAGGTTCAAACGTCACTCAATTATAGAGGTTTTTTTAAGAAGGACATCTACCGACGTGAAGACCTTTTTTTGGTCTACACTGAAATTTTCAGAGGAAAATAGGGCAACCGTTTGGCACGCCGAGAAGTTTCTGTCTTAACACTATCAAAAAATAGCTCACTGCGCTCAAATAGTGGCCGACCCCTGCAATAGTACATACTATCGCATTCTATTCAGGTCAACAAACATGGCGATTTATCTTTTGTCATGACGCAAAGACTAGAAAAGTGTCTTTGTGTCAAATGCTACTCTTCAGTCAAACCACAATCGGATAGACTGGTGGAAGATAAGCAGGCGCACACTTCGCATAAGATCAAGAATTCGGTTAAAAGTTTTTGTGCGTCTTTTTTATTGATCTTTAATCTCAAGTCTTGGTTATACTCGAGGCATTACCCAGAAGCTGCGGGCAACGAGTGGCGAAGACCATCTCCGTAACTTAGCGCGTGAGCAACTTAGCTTCGAACTCCAAAGAAACGTGGCGAGCCATTGGCGGTGGCCGTGAACAGCACTGCATTCGATTTGACAGGTCGGATATCGAACCCCAGATCTCTGACTTTGAAAGCAATATCGTTACTGCTACACCAATCAGCACCGGCGCTTGGTGTATCGGTTAAGAGCGTCCACTTGGTAGCCGGTAGACTGGGGTTTTATTCCCAGTCGGGTCATACTAAAGACTTTAAAAATAGTATTCGCAGCTTTCGCGCCAGGCGCTCGGCACAAGCGGAAGTGCGAAGGGTTTTGTGTATGTGTTGTTCGTCATGTATGTCCCTTAACAGCGTTCAATCATTCGTGATTGAAAATTGTAATGGGCCGACAATTGAAAATGGCCTAAACAATGTGTGCTTGCACCCGCTGTCCCGTACCTTTACCTTTACACCAATCAGCCGATTACCAATCCGTCTTGTGGACGTGCGTATACTAGCAAATTCACGCGGCAACAGCAGGATGTCCAATTTTACTTTTTGCATCTTGTATAGAAAAATTCTGGTTTTTGCCTATATACCGAAAATCGTATCTTGTAAAACAAATTTGGACTTGTTGCTGATGTGCTACTGGTACGCCTTGATGGCAGAAACTGCGCTGCCGGTATAATGCAATAAAAAGATTGAGCAGCACTGATTTATAGGCCGTAGCTATAAGTTTGATTTTCAGAGCTCAAACTACTTTTTATTTTGACACTTTGGATCAGAACGTCGCTATCGGTGCGGGAAGTCAGGGGTTCGATTCCCGGATTGGTCAAATCGGACACAGTATCGCTAACGGCTCACCACCGTTGCGACGTTTCCTCGAAGGTTAAGCAGCGGAGACGGGCCTCGCCACTCGTTATACACTTTGGCGTAATAGCGCAAGTATAGTGAAGATTTGATTGTTTTGAAACGTAAGCATCAAACCAACCACATATAACAAGACCTAAGAAAACAATGCAAAAAGAAAGTTGTTTTAACAGACTGTCAAGCCTAGTGGCACATAAATTGATTTATGTCCGCATAATGCACAATAACATGAAAGAAGAGTTCTGCACGTACGGCATCGGCCGATGCTGACTGACACTTACCTGACTATAGCTTTCACTAAGATGGCCATCTCGAGAATGTTTTTGCCCCCCCTGCATTTTTTTCTGCGGACGCCCATGCACGAGGCCGCAGCCTGGTGGTTGCCGACCACTGATCTACAACAACGTACTTTCGCGGTACTTTTCGAAGATGCTTTTCGCGGAAAAATCCGGAAAGTTTTCCGCTTTTGCTCTCTTAAGTTTACTCAAAAAAGTTACCAAAATATCGAGTAAAACGGTCTAAAAAGTAACGACGGTACCAACAACGGTACATTTTTTTTGAAAGATCGACGGTACCGCTAACGGTACAAAAAAAAGTACTGCGTACTGCCCAACTCTGTTAATCTGAGATTATTTCTGTTGCTGAGGTCATCCTTATGAGTTACAGCAGCATCCTAAAGAGCAATTAGCGTAAATACTACAAATGGTTTTTTATAAAAATGCGCCCGCCTCTGTGTACCAGAACCCAAGTCGAATTGTTGAGCCCAAACCGATTTTGAACCTTTAAATTTTTGCTTCTGCGAACCTGAACCAAACCTGAACCCGATAATTTAAAGTATTTTTAATTTTAACCCGAACTAAACCTGCAAAAGGAAACGACGAAAAACCTGAAACTGAGCGAAACCGCGAAAAATAAATTTTGCGGAATTTAAACCTAAACCCCGAGCGATATTGCAAGCGGTTCGATGCCCTGATTGAAAGAAACCTTCAAACCTTAGCGGTGTCGGTTCGGGTTCGGCAGTTGACAGATCGGCTTCTTGAGAAGGTCATTTAACAGCTCAGATAGTCGAGTGGTAGGAGCGTCTGCCTCGGGAGCTGCAGACTTGGGTTTGATTCCAAGTCGGGTCAAACCAATGACTTTAAAATTGGTATTCATTCACAGCTTCCCTGCTTGACGCTCAGCATTAAAGGGACTGTGTGAAGAACAAGCCGGCAAGTGTACTTGTGCCGTTGGGAAAGGCTCTTAGCGGGATTCCTCCATCTTGGTGTGGTAGACAGATGGCCGGCAATTAACTCCTCAGCGAGCTCGTAGAGCGCATTGATCGCTTTCTCGTGATAGGAGGATAAGTATGCAATTCAGAGCCGGCGCCAGAGCAGTTGACTTAGAGGGGCCAAGCTTTTATCAGGGGGGGGGGAAAGTTTGAAATTAAGCACAAAAGCCGCTGTCTTCAAAAGAGAAAGCTTGTTAATTTGGGGGGCAAGCATGTCGATTGGGGGTCCCCCTTGGCGCCGTTCCTGATGCAACTAAGTGCAAAATTTGAGATAAAATTTTTTTTTTCATTTGCATATTTATTCTCCTATCACGAGGAAGGGATCAATGCGCTATACGAGCTCGCTTTGGAGTTGCCAGCCATATCTGTCTTCCACATCACGATGGGGGAATCCCGCTAAGTGCCTTTCCCAACGGCCCAACTAGTAAACTTGCCGGCTTGTTCTCCACACTGTCTCTTCAGTGCTGAGCGCCAAGCAGGGAAGCTGTGAATACCAATTTTAAAGTCATTGGTTTGACCCAACTTGGAATCAAACCCAAGTCTACAGCTCCCAAGGCGGACGCTCTTACCTTGTCGGCCCTGTGAGCTGTCTGACTCGGCCATCTGATCTGAGCTGATCAAATTTTTGTATCGACTCGATAATAACAATATGCCTACGTCCCTTAGCTCTCGAAACGTAGGCTACGGCACGGTAACTAGTTCCATTTTTATTGCATTTGATCTCATTGATTTGATGCACAATTTAAAATACAATAGTGCAGGAAGCACTAAAGCAGGCTGATAAAGTCGCAAAAGTTTAGAAGAGAAAGGGCACTAGAAAATTACACAAATAAGTCAGAAAAAAGTGAGCAGCATAAATAAAACAATCGGCAATGTGGCCTTGTGATTCGGAGGGTCGTTTTTACGACGGCCATGATCGCAAGATTGATGGTTCAACTCTCATCCAAGCCTTGTTGTTGCGTCCGTCAGTCCTTGGATACGATGCTTCACGACAATTATCTTTGCTTGGTGGAATCTAACAAGCAGCAAATCAAAGAACTGAAGTCAGAAGCAAAATTTAAGCGGAAAACTCGGAATTAAGTGCAACTGTTAAGCGAGTCTAGATTCGTCCTACGCATAGCGCCTCCGTCGCTTTCTCGTAACAGGAGGACAAAAATGGAGAAATCAATCAATATACAAGAGGTGAAAAGAACCTATAAGGTCGGTTTCTTTCTCTTGATGAGTTCTTGAAGTGATGATGTAGAAGTAGGACTATAGGTAAAGGGCCAAGGGGGAACAGTACATAACTTACACAGAAGTCACATGCTCAATCATTTTGGTTTTAAACCAAAACAAATAAAAAAAAATTCGGGGCCGTTAAAAAAGTGACAGCGAAAAACCGACAAAAGTTGAAACATGCATGATGCTTCAACAATAATAAAGTTTTCAGATGAACAAAAATAAAGAAATATTGGATTTGGATGGCCTCTGGACCTCTTAATACTTTCTTTGAAGTCATTATACCCGGCCTCCCCAGGGATGTAAAAGTAATATAAAGACGGCAGTCAGTAATTAACCCCTCTTCAGGAGACTACGGGTAGGTCTATTGCTCGAGTTTTAGTAACACACTAAAGTCACATTTATAAAGTCATTTCTACTCCGCGCTTCGAGTCATAAACGAAAAGTTGCTGAAAACATTTCAAAAAAATTAGCAACAAAAAGCTTGCAATTGCACACTACTAATGAAAACAAAATGCCGCTTCGGCTATTGTAGGCTACACTAACATCTCTTTATAATTTGTATTTATTTTTTGTTGCGGTTTACATTGGCTAGAGCAAGCTTTATTTATTAATTAAATATCATGCTGAACCTGAACTTTCCGTAAAATCGTCATCATCAAAAAATATATCTTTAAACTCTTTCGGTTTCACCAGCTCTTCTAATGTTTCTAGTAGAGCATCGCTGACTCCATTTTCAGTGTTGTTGCTTTCACTCAACTCCAGCTTTTCTCCGTCATTGAGGCTTGCTTGTGGCTGTTGTTCAATTTCGTTGAAGTCTAGTAAGATAACAAAATGAAAATTTTTGGCTATTTTTAGTTCGAAGAAAATGTTAGAATTTAAATTATCTAATGTTAGGTCGTGCACTAAAACCAGTAGTTAAATCTAGTTCTTACTTGGTGGAGGCAGAGACCTTGCATTGTGCTTATGCATCACTTTCACTTCTTTCATATTGTTTTGTCCAGAAGAAACATTCTTTTTGAAGTCGTAATGCTTCCCACGAAACACGTAATAGTTATTGGAAACGTCGAAATCATCTAAACAAAGTATGGAAATATAGGCTATGCTGTTCCCTGTTCAGGCATCGGTTGATATAAATGAGGTGCTAAAAGGTTCAAGCCCCGCACGCCCCCCTTTCAACTGTTTTTATTATGCAATGTTCATATTAATGCATCGGCACATAATTACTTCTAGGTAAAATTATTTAGCTATTCAAATATTTGTGTTTACATCAGTTGAAGTGTGAACAAGAGCGTTGGAAGGTGGGGGCTGAAGCGCCCCCTATATTTTTTCAGCCCCCCCCCCCCATAAAAATTTTGAGCCCCCCTTAAGCCCCCTTTTCAAAAAAAGTATAACTACAGTAGTTAGTTAGTTGCATATTTATCCTCCTATCACGAGAAAGCGATCAATGCGCTATACGAGCTCGCTCAGGAGTTGCCAGCCATCTGTCTACCACACCAAGATGGGGGAATCTCGCTAAGTGCCGTTCCCAACGGCACAACAAGTACACTTGCCGGCTTGTTCTCCACACTGTCCCTTTAATGCTGAACGTCAAGCAGGGAAGCTGTGAATGAATACCAATTTTAAAGTCATTGGTTTGACCCAACTCGGAATCAAACCCGAGTCTACAGCTCAAGAGACAGACGCTCTATACCACTCGGCCATCTGAGCTGTTAAACACCCTATTGCACTTCAACGATGGTTTATGGCGCCACTTGTTATTTATTTCTTTTTTTCCTTGATACCATCAAGCCAACGTAGCCCCTACTAACTTTTGCAACTTTGTGACGAAAGTGAACAAAATCGCAAAAACTGTTGGATTTCTTAGTACCTTCTTGTACAAAGCTTTTGGATCTTTGCTATCATGTCACAGTAAAATTTTCTCCAATTTTAGTAGAAACGTCTGGGCAAATAACAGCGAAACAGCAAAATATCAAATTAGAATTAGCTAGCTTATCCTAGTAACAGTAGCGTAGCGAAAAATTTTAAAAGAGAGTGGGGGGCCACAATTTCTACATTTTTTTCAAGCGTATTTTTTTTTTCGGCAGAACAAATTTGAAGCTGATTGAGAAACTAGCAAAGCTCTAGAATGGTCCGGGGGCATGCTCCCCCGGAAAAATTTTTGAAATTTACATGCTGCGGATGGCTATTTTAGCGTTTTTTGAATAATTTTCAGGCAAATTTTGTTCAAATTTTTGACCCTAATTCAAGAGCTTCGCCAAATTACTATCCTAAGCGAGCTCGTACTTTCCTAAGCGAGCTCGTACAGCGCATTGATCGCTTTCTCGTGATAAGGCGATAAATATGCAATTAAATACAAAAAATATGATGTATTTGGTTCGCACATTTTCGATTATGCGTGCTTCAGGCATAACGCTTAGGCCTATCGCTTTATTGAAGAGATTCAAAACTACAGAAAATTGTATACATCAAAAACATTTTTGAAAATGGCTGGTAGGAGGATGCATACCTCTCATCCTAGTCCTACCCCCCTGGATTCGCTCCTGATCATAAGCTACAGAAACCATCCAAAGAGGCTGGCATATTCCAGTCACCTGGTACCATTAGTTTTGTTCTTTTTCACTAAAAGGCAGAGTCAAAAGGGGAAGGCATGGCACAATGGCCTTGCCCCCCTCCCTAAATACGCTCCTGCCAAGGAGCCTGAGACTAGGAGCTTATGAACGGATAATAAGTTCATTCAAAGGAGGTTAACGCGTTTACAAACGTCGATCTGGCTACTGCGTGTAATGCTAGCTAGAAGAAAGTTCGAGTTTATGAACGGATGATAAGCTTATGAACGGATAATAAGTTCATTCAAAGGAGGTTAACGCGTTTACAAACGTCGATCTGGCTATTGCGTGTAATGCTAGCTAGAAGAAAGTTCGAGTTCATCAAGCTGTCTCCTAGTGACTTTTACTGAAGGTAAGTGCATGGTGCGCATGACGTATGTTACGATCACAAGAAGAGGGTCTGGGGGGCCAAGCCCCCCAGACGTTGGTATGGTAACACAAATTTCAGCCCCCCCCCTTACTTTAAAGTACTTCCAACGCCCCTGAGTGTGAATGGTTTGACCCATTAGTTACTCAAATTCGAAGCAGTTTTAAACTCTATTCTTCATTCTGAAATTATATTGCGTTGGCTTTGAAGTTTTTGACAAGTGCAGCGTAAGTGTGAACAAGAACACAACACTCTTTCATTTTTTTATGCCGGTACTCAGCTCAGAGGCCGAGAGGTAAGAGCGTCCGCCTCGGATGCTGAACACTGCTGTAGAGGTTTGATTACGAGTCGGGTCAAACCAACGACTTTAAAATTGGTATTCACAGCTTTCCTGTTTGACGCTCAGCATAAAAAACATAGTGTGGAGCACTAGCGTAGCCAGGATTTTGCAATGAGGGGGGGTTTTGAGAATGACATCACATTTGACCATACGTTGCATGCATGAGCTTATCCAGAAAGTTTTGGTGGGGTACATGTAATAATTGCAATTTTGAATTAGGTTGAATGTTAAGTGAATTCTAAGACGTGTTAAGTGAATTCTAAGAATGTTAAGTGAATTCTAAAAATAAGTGAAAGGAGGCTGCAACTGTTATTAATTTGAGAAATTATAGACTGAAAGTTAGGTTTTAGCTCCTTTTTACAGGGCCAAGGGGGGGGGGGCATGGCACCGTGGCTACCCATGCGTGCGTCTATGATTAAATCCCAAACTTTTTTCAGCGCCACCCAACTCTGAGTTAAAAAATATTTTATGAATCCAGCCGAAACACTGAAAACAAGATCTTTAAATAATGTCAGCAGACTCAACATCAAACTCTACGAAATTAAACTTTCGTACCTTACCACTAAAGCTTAGCCCTCTCTTGACTTATTTAGTGATCTACTCAGCTTCAAAATACATCAACTACAATCAAACCTTAACTTAGTAACACGCAAACAGCAGCTGCAGGTGAGCACTGACTACTGAGCAGTGAGCAGGCCGCTGCATTGCTCTACGTTTTGAGTGAAATCTCTCGGAGCACCGATTATGATGCAATAAATCAGTTTCAATGAGACAACGCAAAATGAAATGCAAAATAATGCAATCATAGACTACTATAATACTAATTATAGTAGACTACTAATTATAGTAGTCTATGATGCAATATTAGAATCAAAATCGCAAATTTGCAATCATTCAATCTATAACAAATATCAAAAGTAAAGTTCGTTCAGACAGATTTGAATCAACAAATTTAAAGCACTCGATTAGTGAACTCGAACTCGATTGTTTTTTTCGAGTTCGAGTTCAAAAAATTTTATTGTTCGAATTCAAGTTCGAGATCGGCAAAAACAATCGAGTTCAAGTTCGAAGCCCAGTCTTATGGTCGAGTGGTAAGAACTTCTGACTCTAGAGCTGTACACTCGAGTTTGAGTCGGGTCAAACCAATGACTTTAAAATTGGTATTCTCAGCTTTCCTGTTTGACATTCAGCATTAAAGGGACTGATAGATTTTTTCATCGTTATCCTCCTATCACGAAAAAGCGGCAAAGGCCCTATGCTTAAGACGAATCCAGACTAGCTTAGGAGTTGCCCTTGTTTCCGAGTTTTCCCGTTAAATTTTGCTTCTGACTTCTATAATTTGCTGCTTGCCAGATTTCACCAAGCAGAGATAATCATCGTGAAGCATCTTATCCAAGGACTTAACAACGAGACTAGGTTGGGAGTTGAACCATAAACCTTGCGATCATGGTCGTCGTGAAAACGACGCTCCAAAACCATTGCGCCGCGCTGCCGACAGGGACAGTTTGAAGAACAAGCCGGCAAGTTTATTAGTTGTTGTGCCGTTGGGGAAGGCTATGGGGCGCCGTGTGTAAAGCTACGAAATATAAAATTTTGCATCATTTTTTGGTTAAATTACGTGCAATATCATATATTGTTGCAATTTATGCATATTGCTGCAATATGTGTTAAATTGTTGCAATTTATGTATATTGCTGCAATTTGTGTAAATTGTTGCAATTTATGTATATTGCAAAAAAACCTTTAAATCGGCTTTTAATTGCCATGGTGATAGGCTAACTAAAACAGTCACTGTTGCCCTTTCCCTTTTTCCATGAACTCATGTAGTGTGCTGGCCTGAGGCGCTGTTGTAGTGACTGTGCAATGTGCGCTTATTGGTTTGGCTGAAACATTTAAGCTACTGGTTAAATGAATCATTTAAGCTACTACTGTTAAGCTACTGGTACCGGTATCCTTTGGAATACCAGCAGCTAGACTAGACTAGACTACCGGTATGGGGGTAACAACTACAGTAGTATCAGCTCCCAGGTCCAGTTGGGTTAAATTAGAATTAGGTTCAGTTAGGGTTAAATTTAGTTAGGGTTCGTTCAGTTACAAAATATCGGTATCTGAAAAATCTTGTTTTAAAGTACAGTACCAGTAACCCGACATTAGGCCAAGTCTAGCTACCTCAACCTACCGGTATGTTTTTGTGACATACTACTATCTCGTTGCTAATGCAGAATGGCTTATGCTGTATGGCTGAAACATGTCAGATTACAGTAACTTCTGTGATCTGTCCACAGAGAGCAGGTAGGCTACATCCTGACATCAGCACACCGATACACCAGTAGCCAGTTACATACGGTAAACTGTAAAATTAAAAATGTTAAACTAGTCTACCGATATTTTGTTACTGAACGAACCCTAACTAAATTTAACCTTAACTGAACCTAATTCTAATTTAACCCAACTGGACCTGGGAGCTGATACTAGTTGTTACCCCCATACCGGCAGTCTAAGCTAGTCTAGCTGCTGGTATTCCAAAGGATACCGGTACCAGTAGCTTAACAGTAGTAGCTTAAATGATTCATTTAACCAGTAGCTTAAATGTTTCAGCCAAACCAATAAGCGCACATTGCACAGTCACTACAACAGCGTCTCAGGCCAGTACACTACATGAGTTCATGGAAAAAGGGAAAGGGCAACAGTGACTGTTTTAGTTAGCCTATCACCATGGCAATTAAAAGCCGATTTAAAGGTTTTTTTGCAATATACATAAATTGCAACAATTTACACAAATTGCAGCAATATACATAAATTGCAACAATTTAACACATATTGCAGCAATATACATAAATTGCAACAATATATGATATTGCACGTAATTCAACCTAAAAAATGATGCAGAATTTTATATTGCGTAGCTTTCCACACGGCGCCCCATAGAAGGCACTAAGCGGGATTCCCCCATCTTAGTGCGGTAGACGGGTGGCCGGCAACTCCCTAAGCGAACTCGTTATAGCGCTTTATTCGCTTTCTCGTGATTGGAGGATAAATATGCAACTAACTAAAACTCTGATTGCTACTCGGCCATGAGCTGTTAAACACACCAAACGTCATTAGTTCAGCAATAATTTTACCAACGTCATTATAGCCTACCGTTGCGCAAATCAACAAGACAATTATTGTTGCGGGAACTAACAATATAGTAGCCTACTACAATAAATATGTGACGAAAACTTAAGGAGGAAAAAGGAAGTCACAGTAAATCTTAAAACTGGACGTTTAGACAACATGGATAATAGATTTCGCTGTCATCAGTTTTGTACTGCTTTGCTTTCACTGCTCATGATGACTGCTGAATCTATGTTGTCGAAACGTCTAGTTTGGAGATTTACTGCGGTTACATTTTTCCTGTTTAATATAATACTATTGATGTTAAATTTACCACCAATAACTTCCAGAAAAGCAGTGGAGCTTGTTTCTCCGAGTCTGTTCTTGGCCACGCAGGTGTAAAATCCATTGTAGTTTGAATGAATTCGTTTTATCTCCAACCATGATGTAACTTGATAAATCAAAGGTCCACTTCGGATCTGGAAACGATGCATGTGAATCCTTAGCGTCACATGCACCGGGGTATGGTCTAAAACTCCAAATTAATCTGTTTTAGTTTTACAACCACGCTCGATGTTACGGCTATGCGAATTCAACATTTTTCTGTCTTGTGATTCAACAACATTTGCTTTTGCGAAAAGATAGAAGGCCTAATCCTCATTTAAAAGAAAAGTTGGTAAAGAAAAAAGTTATTATTTCTTAAAATAACTTTATGATCCGGTATTGATACCTGCTGTCGAGATTTGAATTTTAATTATTTGCTCAACTTAAAACCAAAAAAATTACTTGAACTGTGATGTCATCGCCAAATCCTGGTCGGAACACATTTTCCCCGTCCTTCATCCACTCAAACCAAGGGAATGGGAAACCAGATACAGTGCAGCTGAATACTGCTGAACTACCTCTTTCCGCGCTTTGGTTCATGGGAGGTATTTCTACCAGGGGCACTGTAAAAATAAAAATTAAATAGCTCAGTGATTAAGTTTGGGTTCGATTCCCGAGCCGATCAAATTGGGACGTATCTTTGGAGCTCTGTTGCCCAGGCGCTAAGCTACGGAGATGAGCCCGTAAACTCTTACTCACTTCGGCGTAATATTGATAGTATAACAAAGATTTGATCTGACAATTTTTGAATCAAAATTTGAAATACTGAGAATATTTTTAAAATAGATTTAAAAAACTCCGAAAACATCTTTTAAATTTAGGTAGTCTTGAACTTCTACCTAAATTTAAAAAAAAACCAAAACTAAATTTAGGTAGTCTTCTATCTTATAGCGCATTCGCATTTTGGTAGTCTTCTACCTTACATAAAAGACTACCTTATAGGTAGTCTTCCACTTAAATTAAAAAATTTAAAAGATGTTTTCGGCGCTTTTTAAATCTGTTTTGAAACTCTGTACCACCAAAAAGCTTTACGTGCTTTTAAAACAGTAAACTCAATCGGGCGATGAAGGTTTGGGTGGGCTGCGAAGAGAGTCAGCAGCGCCGTAAACATCCGACCAGGGAGGGGGTTACCATCCTCGAATCGAATCTGTCACGACTCAGTAGAGTGGTCAGCGCGTAAAAATCGGGAAACATTGTCGCGGATTGAATGATCACTGTTTTCCTCAGTGATGAATGGTATTCACTACAAAGCTTTAGCTACAAATGAATGATCGGTGTGTATGGTCGCGTCCAGTGGAGGCTGGTAAAGAATAATTTTGGGGAAGTTGCAAAGCTACACGACAAGCAAGACACATATTTTTTCCATCTCCTGTGGTAACTTATTTTGCTACTTATCGACCTTGTTGCGGCCCCTTGCATCAGAATCACGTGTCGCTTGCCGCCCGTCGGTAAGAGCATCTAACTAAGCATTGCAGAAATAACATGGACCTACTCAGGGCCTGCGCCAAGGGGGGGGGGGGGGGGGGGCAGGTGAACCGACATGCTTAATTTGCCCCCCCCCTCAATTAACAAACTTAGGCTACTCTTCAGCTTTTGTGCTTAATTTCAAACTTTGGACCCCCTGATAAACGCTTGGCCCCCCTAAGTTGACTGCTCTGGCGCCGGCTCTGCGTATACGGTCACGGAAACATCGAGAGAGCAGTAAGCTTTTTTGGAACGTACGAAAAGATAAAATTGGGATGATCAATAACTCTACTCCGATTAACGTTATTTCCTATACCGATAAGGTGATGCGCAGAGAAATAGTAGAACTTCATAAATCGCATCGCCACGCGTAAAACTAAAATCGAAACGAGGAAAAATAAAGCCGCTGTAATTTTCCTCCTTAAGCTATTTTCGTCCCATATTTATTGTATTCCAAAATCGAAACGTTGTAATTGCTTTCTCTGACTAAAAAAAGCAATTTTGTTTGCAAAGGAATTGCTAGGCTTAGCACTGCACAGCAAAACAAAGTGAATTAAAAAATGTAAATAGGCTACATTAAAAAAAATTAAAAACCAGGCTAACAAATATTTTGCACAGTCCGCCGCTTTTATTTTATGACAGCTGCTTCTTTTATCGATTTTGAAGGTTAATTGTCAACATCAAAATAACGTTTGAAAAAAGTAAAGCTCCCTCCTCCTAGAAAATTAGCCCCGTCCCTCGCATTACGAAAAATTACACTACCAATATAGTAGGCTACATTTCTTTTGAGTGACTGTCTGCAAAGTTAGTGCAGATAGTAGGGTATACTATAATATAATGGTGGAAGGGCCTATAGTTTAGAGTTTAGTCAGAGGCGGCTCATGGCCAAAAAAACGAGAAGTGCTGTAAGCGACAAATTTTGACGAGCGTACTAAGCTGTGGTAGCCTAATCTCAACGCCTATTATAGAAAGGTCGAATTTGCGGTGCAGCGAGCTAAGACGATACAGCAGAAAAATCGAGGTGTTGCAGCATTTCTGTTCAAATTTTGTTTCTTTGATTTACACTGCAGTTCGTGTAGTTGTTTAAGACATCACTATTGCTGCAATAGCTGTAAGTTCGACTACCGGGCCGATCAAATTGGACACAGTGTCGCCAACGGCTCACTACCGCTGCGATGTTTTTTTCGGAACTGTGTTGCCCAGGCGCTGAGTCGCCGAGATGAGCCCCAACGACGACGCAACAAGTACACTTGCCGGCTTGTTCTCCACAGTCCACACTGTCCCTTCAATGCTGAGCATCAAGCAAGGAAGCTTTGAATACCAAGTTTAAAGGCATTGGTTTGACTCGACTCGAAATGAAACCAGATTCTACTGCTCCAGAGGCAGACGCTCTTGCCGTTCGACCATTTGCGCCCCGCCACTCGTTAGGCCTACACGCTTCAGCGAAGTAAAGCGAGTATAATAAAGATTTGATTTAATTTTTTTGATCACGATAAGCATATTAATTTTTTAGATCATCAAACATTACTACAAAAGTTAAAAAATGCTACACGCTTCGGCGTAATATCACCGCGAGCTCAACGAAGATTTGATTTGGATCTGGGGGTGCAGAGAGAATTTTTCTAAAGCATCTAATCCAATCATGTAAGAAATGCGCTAGAATAGCGATGAAAGCTAAAATCTTTTTATAGATTTTTAACCTCGCAAAAACGACATTCTAACCTACGACCGCAGTCTTGCAAATATTTGCATTAAAATGGTCTTCGGGGCTTCAAAACTTAGGTTTTCAAAATTGGTTCAGTGATAGTTCCACGATTTAAAGTAGAGCTTACTCCATCACATTTGTTACTTTGCTGATATAGCTATTTTAATACTTATTTTTGCTGTGGAACAAAACTTGTAGGATACATGTATCTAATAAGGCCCGCTAACACAATTTTTGCTCTAATTCAACCACTGCTTGAAATATTTGCTTGAAAGTTAGTATTTTACAAGTAGGGCTCTTAGCCATCACACAATGAAAGCATATGGCGAAGTGATCATTCACTTGATTTTTATAAGCAAAACAAAAAATTACAAAAGTGGGCCTTATTAGGAACACATGTTTCTAATAAGACCCACCGTTCCTCTCTTACATTTCACCATTAAAACAATACAATCATACTGTAATTACCAAAGTACGCTCATGTCAGTAGGGACCTGCCCCCCAATCAACATGCTTGCCCCTCCAATCAAGAAGCTTACTTTTTTGAAGAAAGCGGCTATTGTGCTTAATTTCGAACTTTGGCCCCCCTGATGAACGCTTGCCTCCCCTAAGTCGACTGCTCTGCCGTCGGCTCTGGACCTACTTCTGCAATAGGCCTATTTACATGTTCACATAGAACGCACTGTTCCACTGTAATTGAACGTAGGATACATTTAGTTTCACATTTAGACTTACGCCTACAACCTAGTAGGTTTTACTCCAGTTTTACTCCTCTTTGAATTCAGTAAACCTCTAGCCTAGAATGTGACTTGTAAGACTAGAAGCTTCTAAGCTGCCAGTTTCTAAGTGAATAATTCAGCATAGTTTAACTACCCCAACTGTTTATTGTCAATAAAGCAAATCTAATTTTCTTGAAATTCCAAACAATCCAGATTTGAATGCATTAGAAATTGCCAAACTCTACAGTTGCTTGAACTTGTGATTCAACTTCCTAAATTTTTAGGTTCTTTAGCCTTATCATTATTTTAATACTATGCAAGAAGCATTGTAATATCTGTCTTCTTTTTTCAAGCATTCATAAACACCAAAAATAGAGAATTAGCAAGAAATTGACCCTTGGTGCAGCATGCTTGGAAAAAAGATTTGAAGTGCCACACTATTTCAATGTACAAGCTGTTAATAATTACGTACAGTTTCCTCATTAATTTTTGGAAAATGCTCATTTCAAAAATAACAGTCAAAACGCGCACTTGACTAATTCATGCAGAAACTAATACTAATATTAGCATTCGTAATGACAATTTAGTAATAGACTTATCAGCTTTTTTGCACAAATTTAGAAATAAATGCGTTTATGGTTTTCTAACCGGCAACATCAATTGGTGCTGTTCGAATCAAATACGTCACTGCAGCACCAACAGTGTTACTAAATATCTACTACGATACAAGCTTTTATAGCAAAAAATTTTGCCCATAACAAAATCGCTGATAGTTGAGTCCGAAACTTCAGCGTTGTAAATGGGATTAGGGATAAACTGTTGAATATGCAATAGATGAAATTGAGTAGTTTTGAATGGTTTTATAAATTGTTTTTAATTATCCATTGAAATCACCATCAACTGTTTTTTGCTGGTTTGTTTCGAAAGTGCTGCAGCTCCGCAGCTCCTATACACGAACCGCCGCTGGTCGTGCTTATAGCAACAGAATAGATTTTTAATATTTGTAATTCGTCTTATTAACTAGCAAAGTTAAGGCTTAAAGTCAAATAGTTGAAATCTTTCTTGTCTGGACTAGAATTACCACTTTATGACTATTTCTCTATTACAATTCTTTGTGCATTTTATAACAATGCATGGTTTTTATGTACCGGTAACCTATAATAGAACAGTAAAGTTGTTGACAAAAATATATAATTATCAACTTCGCTCACGCATGACGTAGAAATTACAGGTTTTGTAAGCGGTTGAAAATTTAATTAAAGTAATCGCAAATTCCCGGTGAGCACCGGGACACCTGATCCACCGTCATCTTGACCTAAGCGACGATTTTTTACTCAAATTTCAGTTATCAAAACACGCGAAAAATTCTCATAGTTTTGCTGCATTGTCAAAAGACACGATCATGAAATGTGATCAAGTGTAAGAATACAAACCAAATCTGAAAATATCTGTTGAGTTAATACTCTTTTCTCTGATTTGTGTACAAGATGTCAATCTATTAAACGCAGTTGTTAACTATCGGTGCCAACACGGCTCGCTACCGCTGCGACGTTTCTTCCGTACCGAGTTGCCTAGGCGTTAAGCCGCAGAGATATATAGGCCGCGCCACTCGTTACACGCTTCGGCGTAATACCGCTAGCACAAAAGATTTGATTTTTTGATGTAAATATGACTTACTGCTTTAAGGCGTCAAAGGTGGCCGTATGTGATTGTGATCACATCGGTATTGCACTCTTGCATGGCCTTTTTCACTATTTGCAACTAATAATTACCCCCAGTTGTTGACCAGGAGCGGATCCAGAAAATTTTGGGGGGGAGTGCAATTTTGAATTAGATTGCATGTTAACTGAATACAAAGATGTTAGATCGGGAAAAGGGCGTAAATAAGCCCTTTTTTGAAAATGTGTTCATGTGAGGAAAGTATATTCAGAACTTTTTAGCACCAAGTTTTGACATTTTTTAAGCGTATTTTTTTTTGCAAAGTTTAATTTGAAGCAAGTTTGGGAACAAAAATGATTCCGGGGACATGCTCCCCCGGAAAATTTTTGAAAATTTACATACTGTAATGGGCATTTTAGTGCTTTCCGAACAATTTGTAACGCAAATTTTGTTTTTAATTGCCCCTATTTAGTCCTTCACCGCTTATGTTGCATTTTCGATTTGTTTCGCACATTTTCGATTTATGCGTGGTTAAGGCGTAAGAAATAGCGCTCTAGATCAAAGAGGTTCGAAATTATGGAAAAGTTTTATTCATCGAAAACATTGTTGAAATTGGCTGGTGGGGGGATGCATCTCCCACATCCCCCCTGGATCCGCCCCTGTCGCTGACAGCTCTTGAGGAACATCCTAATTCTAAAAAACATATTATGAGAGTCAGTGGCGGATTACGGGAGGGGCGAAGAGGGCTGAAGCCCGGGGCCCCACAACATTTATGGGGCCCACAAATTTACATTTTTCTAAAAGTTTTTTCTGTTTGACAAAAAATATTTTCAATTTTAAAAAAAGGTCTTCACTTGCAAAAACTACCCAAGTTTTTAAAATTTTGGCGCTGAGGGTTTGGGGCCTTGGGGATAAATGTGATATGTTGTTAGTCAACTCAATATTAATATCTATAAGCAAAAATCTTCTCAAAGTAAAAATTGCAGTTGTTATCAGCTAACATTATTGCTTTGTAGGTCGCGGACAGCAATTTTTTTCAAAGAAAAGTTTTCCGCTTTTTGCCGATTCAAAGGTCACAATAAAGAATAAGATAAATGTTAATTCAGGTGGTGATGAACAAACGATGACACTTAATTGCCACTTGCCAGCAAGAGTGCCAGACTACAATTGAGGTTATACTAGCAGAAAATGTTTAATGTCACTGAAGAATCTAGCGTTAAAAATTATTGTACTATCGCACAGCGGTAGGCTAGCTACAACATTTAGGCTTTGTAACTTTACACTCTACAACAGACATGGGCAAACTACGGTCCTCGCGCCAAATCCGGCCCGCCGGTCCTTTTATTCTGGCCCGCCGGCACTTACACAAACTTAAGCTCCCACCGTGAATTGAGCGGAAGACGTTTTTTTATTAGAGATCATGGGTGGCAGTGATTTTCAACGCAATAAGCCTCAACGGTGCAAAACTGGAATAAAAAACGAGGTGAAAACCTTTTATTTCGGAAATCACATTCGTACGTGGACCGTGATCTCTAAAAAAAGTCTTCACCTTGTTTTCCAATCAGCGTGCGGCCTGCGGCTTCAACAGTTTTTCCGAATTTGGCCCTTCGTGTGAAAAGCTTGCCCACCCCTGCTCTAGGATAAGTGGTAGTTCGAGCTTTAATGGGAAAGAATAAAATCTATTGCAGAGAGCAGTAGCATAGTATAGTTTGGTTTTTATAAATGAGACATAGCTATATTTCAAAACAGGATAAAAACAGCAGCGGCGCTTGCTTCTCGCTAGTGATAGGAAAAAACAGCGGCACTGCCGCTAGCGAATCACTAGCATAACGGGTAGCGACGCTAGTGCCCAGCTCTGCCTATGCATTAATAATATGATTTATGACTGTTATTAGTTGATCAGTCGCTTTATTTCTTGATTGTTTTGAGTAAAAGATAAAGCCATCTAGGCTTCTGCATTTCCATTAAATCGATTTACCGAATCTTTGTTTATTATAAAAGACTATTAGAAATATAAACCTTTTTTGAATTGATTTTCCATTTTTATCCTCCATTCACGAGGAAGCGAACTGTATCGCTATATGTCAGATTAGATATCCTCACTCGCTTGAGAGTTAACTTTTCTGAGGTTCCTCTTCTTGTCTTTTGTTTAATTTGCTGCTTGTTCAAGCCACCAAACAGCAACAAATATCGTGAAGTATCTTATCCAAGAACATAACAACATGTCGAGAGTTGAACCGCGACCTTTCGATTCATTATGGTCGCCATAAAAACGTAGCTCCAGACCGTTCGGTCACGCTGCTTATTCAATTTTTTTTTGGTTCGTTCATTATATAAGTACCGTACGCGTAAAAACGATTGTAAAATTAAACAAAGGAAAATATAAACCCATTAAACCGATTGGGTAAATCGATGTAATGGAAATGCACTAATTGTTTTTAACTAAGTACAATATCGGACCGGCCGTTAGCTCAGCTGCTAAGCGCACGCTATCGGTGCGGAAGGTCTGGGATTCCATTCCCGAGCCGGTCAAATCGGCCCAGTGTCGCCAACGACTCGCCACCGTTGCGACGTTTCTTCGGAGCTGTGTTGCCTAGGCGCTAAGCCGCGGAGATGGGCCCCGCAACTCGTTACACACTTCGGCGTAATGCAGCGAGTATAATGAAGATTTGATTATTTTGATCTTATTCAGTAGGACTCAAAGGCAGTAATTAAGCGCGTTGAACAAAATACAGGAATTCCATGCTGGTCTTTTTACGTTGCTGATCAAAATTGGTATTGTTTTGTTTTTTGAGGCTGTTCTTTCGGTTTATTATTCTTTTCATTTTATATCGTATGATCTTTCGCTGAACTTGGGAAAGAGGGCCCCATTATTAAATTAGCCCAGGGCCCCACGTACTGTTAATCCGCCCCTGATAAGAGTAGGCCTACGATGTGTAAACCGTAATCGTTTAATTTTGTTAAAAAGCTTGTATGCTATGCCAATTTCCAGGGATGCTTTTATATTTCGGAAGAAAAAAAAAAGAGGAATTGAGCTGTACGCTCAACTGCGCGAAATCCGCCCAAGAAAACCTTTCGCAAGCATATTTGCATTGTTAGCCAGCTTTGTTTTATGTTATAATTTAGTACAGGTTAAAATCGCTAAGACCTGCCGATGCAACCGGCTTGTCGGCATTTCTGGTTCATTAGTTTTCCACTATGCGATATTGAGTCTGCCATTGGTCATTTTTGAGCAAAACATTGCGTGACTGACATTGAGTAGTAATGAGAATGGCGATTTCAAAAATTTTCACACAATTTGCTCTTCAAGGCTACATCGATTGCAAGATTGATAGTTTTCGGTACTTATTCTTGATTATCGTCACACTCTTATCATGTAATTTTGTTGGAGACATGGCCTGCATCTTACACGTCACGGGTTCGATACGCGTTTGACATGTGTACCGGAAAGCTGCCAACAAGCTTACTTCGCAGTTTCTTGTTGGCAGTTTTCAGTCAATTGTAGTAAATTTTCAGTTCCATGATTGGAAAAGAACCCTGTTTATGTTTATTTTACGTACACCAAACTGAAACCAACCGTCTAAACATGGTCCTTCATGAGATATATTTAAAGTTGGTTTTCGAGCTCTAGCGCGGTGTAATCGACATGGGTTGACGTAAGTTCTCCCATCACTTCCACAAAGTACTGTTGCTGAAGCGCATGCGCAGTACCCTTCGTTCACCAGATCTATATTTTCATCCAAAGGAGGATGGCACACCAAACCGTCACTGCAACGTCCATATCTGCAAGCACACTAAATCAGCTATAACAAAATACTTTAAGCGCAGGTAACTTGTTATAAAAGACTAATAGGATGCAGCAGCTTGCGACCTCTTGTAAGATACTTTTTCTGAATGAATCAATATTGGATTGGCAGCAATAGTGTTTTGTCACTGAAAGCAAAATGCTGTATAGAATATAACTTACCGAAATTCAGAACCGAGCAAGTCACATGATGTTCCTTCTAAATTTCCGCAAACGTAGCAGCAATCACATGCATCTCGCATAAGTCCTGTGGAGCAGTTTGCAGGAGGAGTTTCACATAGATCAAGATCACACTCATCGCAAGATGCAGTCCAATCGAAGAGAAGAGGATGCCTTTAATATTTTAAATAAATCCTTTTGCACGTATTATAAAGTTTATTTAGTCATACTTTTTTGCTGGATGGCGATTAGCATTTGTTGCTTCATCCAAGCGAGTATTTTCAGTCGAAAAAGCAGGTTCTTCGTTTTCGTTAAGCAGCGCTTCTTCCGAATTAGCAATAATCCGTTGATGCAGCAACTCTCTTCGCCACGATCGCGAATTAATGTCCTGTTCTAAATAATTATGTCCAAGAGGTAATCTTGATGTAAAACTTGACTGCAAAATAATGCTTCCAACAAGCAATAAACGTACAAACATTTTTGGTGCTAGCAATTAGTGTTTCTTTTCTACGAATTAAGAATTGCGTATTAGAATGAGGCAATTTTCACTAAAAGTCAATCTTTTCTACCGTTGTTGCGTCATAAACAAGTCAAGATATTAAGTAAGTTAATAATTAAACGCACCGGTAGATTATTACTGTAGCATAAAAATTTTTGAGGTTTAAGTAGGATCGGATAAGCCTGCTTCTAGAAGGTTTATGCAAAAAATTTGCATTGCAATAACTACGCCTCTACCAATTTTAGCGCTCGACTAGACTTTTCGGCTGCTCAACTATTTGCTACTTGGAACGAGTGAAAACGTTACGAGCTAGCTACCACAATCTTCTAATAATCATCTTGACGCGGCCAACCATTTTTTCTCTTTGATAAATGCTTGCTTGAGTGCACTATAGCCTATTTTGCGAAGTCACGAAGCTCAAGCCACGCTGCAGCATTATCACATTTCCGTAAGTGATTTAAAAATGAGCCCCACACACATCGCTGTGATCACTTTAACCATAACAGTTGTTACTGTAGCCACTAACGGGCAGTAAACTGCCCGGCAATATGAACTTGACACGCTTTGATTAGTCTGTCTGTTACTCTGTTTCACAGAGAACTGTTTCACAGAGAAACAGCTGTTACGCCGGGAACTTCATGTTTCAATAAACAGTGCACGACTCCAACTGTAACATAGATAATTCATTGATTTTTAACTACAACCTAACTTAAAAACTCTTTAAAGCAGTTGTTCTTAGCGGTATGGGGCAGGGCTGCGAACTCGATCGATTTTTAACCAAGTTCGAGTTCGAGTTCAAAAGATATTTGCAAGTCCGAGTTCAAGTTCTAGTTGTAAGAATTTTATTTTTCGAGTTCAAGTTCGAGTTCGGCAAAAATAACCGAGTTCAGCGAGTTCAAGTTTGAGTTAGTAGCCTTGGACTTTATAGGTCGCAATGGCATGAACAGATCAACGACATGCAGCTTTTCTTTTGGTAAAATCATATCTTCAATTTACGCGGATTGTGACTCCTGGAACAACAAACTATATTTCGTAGTGATCTTTTATTTCTTTTCAACAGTTTAAATATCTTTTTAATGAACTCGAACAGTTTTATGCGAGTTCAAGTTCGAGTTCAGAAAAAATATTTTTTCGAGTTCAAGTTTGAGTTCTGCAAAACGATCGAGTTCTTTCGAGTTTGAGTTCGCAGCCCTGGCATTGGGGTCCAGAGCCGGATTAAGCAATGGGCAAACTGGGCAGTTGCCCCGGGCCCCGCGCTTTGGGGGGCCCCGTGCACTTACTAGTCTCATTGATCGCTTTCTCGTGATAGGATAAATATGCAACTAGTCTCTTGCTGCTAGATTGTGAAACGATACTAATTTTAGCTCATACTATGGCATAATACGGCCCGCGGACGAGATTTTTTTTGCTTTTCACTTGATTTTGGGCGGAAAATTGGACATATTCCCTGGACGTGGTGACCTTTTTCTTTTGAAAAATTGGATATCACCCTTAACTGCCCAAGGTTCCGTGATCTTTTAATTCGCCCCTGTAGGGTCCTCAATAAAAAATATGGGGGTCCCCACTCCCCTGTTTTAAATTGTTTGTTTTTTCAATTTACACCTTTTTTGCAGGTAGCGCAGACTAGGGGTCATCAATCAATACTTGGGAATGGTGGTCCCAAGGGCTGGAAAGGAAACCACTGTTTCAAAACATAATTTCGAAGACGGAAGGTATTTTACTACAAAGAAAAACTCAAAGATGCAAATTTTAGGAAGCCTAGCAATTTTAAATGTAAATAGCTTTATTAGCTTGCTGTAGTTTAAAAGTAACCAACATTTTTGTTTGTTTGAATAGCAACATTTGGAGCAATATGACGTGACGCCTTTGAGTGTGGAATCAACCGGGAAGCGTAAGCATCAATTCTCTGATGGAGTGCGCAAAGAAGTATTCCCGCAAAGATAGCACTTTTTTTTTATAGAGTCTGAGCAATAATGACTCTTAACGTGTGTCCGAGAAAACAAGTGACGAATGCGCTTAACAAGCCTTTTGCACACCACTGATGGTTCCCATACAAAACTGTGGCCTAAAGCTTCAAGTTATTGTTAGAATTAATCTATTCGTTAGGCCTATAACCCGTCCACATTTGCAATTTTAGAGGGGCCAAAAGTCCACACGAGCTTTTGCATCATAAATAATTTTTTGACTTCATAATCACTTTTTTCAATCATTTTGACATCAAAAATTTAATTATGATGCAGAAAGCTTGTTGGCTTTCGCCTACTAAAATTGGACATGTGGCCAGATTAAATGTAACGATCATTTTTTATTCTTGATTATACAAAATATGTTTTCAAAATTAAACTGCATTTTTGCGAGATATCATGCCGCTGACAAGTGACAACATTGTCTTTTAGCATCCAGTTGGGTTAAATATTTTAACAAGGTTCCTCACATATTACAAAAGAAATGATTAGAATCTTGGTGTAATTAACAAGAGAGAAGCGCTTCGTCGAAATAAACGCAGCTATTTATGTGCTTTTAGTTTTTCCACACAAGTATCTTCTTTCATTTAATGTTTATGGTAAAAACACAGAGGTTCATTGGATTATAATAAAACATAGTAAAAGATACTAAATTGAGTTTAAATCACGCCAGACTACAAACTCTGACCCTAACAACGCTCTTCTCAGCTTCCTTGAAAAGGGTCAACTTATCCGATGTTGTAAACACAGAAAACCTTTCGGCCACTTCTCAAAAGAAATCCAATCTTGATTCCGCAACAACTTAATAGTACGATCTTCATTTAAACTTTAAAGTGATTTGAGATCAACATGTTAGGATCTTCGTTGTGCATACAGATTATGCAGCAGTTTTCAAGAAAAATTTTGGTTAGTAAAAATATACCATAACAACCAAAAGCAGAATGTAAGCGGTTTTTAAAAAAAGAAACTGAAAAAATTGAAAACTAGACCTATTTAAAACATTTTGTAAATGGACAATATCTTTTTTAAAACGTTATGTTTTGTTATTTTAGTGAAAATGATATTCTATTTCATTAAATATTGATTAGCCCATTCAATTACTAACCTTAAAGTTGAAAGGGAAAACATTCGAAATGTTGGAGAAGTGCGTAAGGAAACGTAATGACCAGCAGTTCGTTTTACAAAGTTTTCAATGAGAGTTTTAGAGCAAATACCAAAAGCATGTCGTAAATGAAAGTATTTTAGACTATTAGTCAGCAAGCTCATTGTTTTCTTCAGACAAGGTTTTGTTTGGAAAATCTATAAATTCGAAAAAAAGCACAATGCTTTATGTCTATGCAAACGCCTTAAAATAATGGGCTACTTGTGATACTGAATGGTTTCATAAGCATTCTTATTTCGTTATAACAGTTCCTTAGCGAGGAACATTCTCAGTAGCATGTAAAAATCAGCAATGTAAAAAATGCAATAAGCAAGCAAGCTGTTATGTTCTGTTTTCAAGTATGATGAATGTCGGTGTCACTGTGAAACAGTGCATCCAGTAGCGTAGCTAGGAGAAAGGCTAGGGGGGCTACAGCCCCCCCATTGGTACACCAACTATCTGCTGTAAACTTGAATAGAGTTTGCAAACTGCTGCTCTATTGTTTTCGTCAGTAGCATAGCTGGGGGGGGGGGGGCCGAATTCTCCCCACCCCACCCATTATATTGGTATGCCAAACTATCTACTGTAAACTTGGATGGTGCTTACAAACTGCTGCACCTTCGTTATCGTCAGTATTTTTGTATTTAGTTGCATATTTATCTTCCTATCACGAAAAAACGATCAGTGCGCTATACGAGCTCGCTTAGGAGTTAATTGCCGGCCATCTGTCCACCACACCAAGATGGGGGAATGCCACTAAGTGCCTTTCCCAACGGCACAACAAGTAAACTTGCCGGCTTGTTCTTCACACTGTCCCTTTAATGCTGAGAGTCAAGCAGGGAAGCTTGGAATACCAATTTTAAAGTCATTGGTTTGACCCGACTTGGAATCAAACCCAAGTCTACAGCTCCCGAGGCGGACGTTCCTACCACTCGGCCATCTGAGCTGGTAGCGTAGCTACCCACTGGTATGTTTCTCTAGTTTTACAAAGTGTTATTTCTCTAATTTTTTCGTCGTATTACGTTTTGGCTATCAGTATTTATAAGCTTACAATTACTGCATATCTTTCACATGTGAGCTAAGAAAAGTATTTTAAAGCAGCAACCGTTGTTACATTGAATTGGTGAGGCATGACGTTATTTTTCTGCTACTCGCCAAAGAGCAGTGCTTCTCGATCTGTGGGTAGGAGAGCTCTTAATAGAGGACCGCAAACCATTCTAAAGTTTCTAAAGCTAGAATATTAAAAATTAAGGGTTGGGTTAGCCTAGAGCAGAAATTGATATAATTTATATTGATGAAAGACTTTTCAGATCTGCTAGAGGGCCCCAGATAAACTTTTTTGTAAAAGTGGAGCGTGGGCAGAAAATTATAGGGAAGCACTGCATTAGGGTCTTATCCAAAATATTTATATAGCCTGCCATAGACTTTTTTGAGGTTAGAGGCTCGTTATCGTTTCACGGTTCACACTTCACCCAGTGGTTTCACAGCTGCGAGGACATATTTGTCACTAAGGCCGAGCTGCGAATCAATAAGGATGCATCCAATATTGCAACTATGGTCCGCTCTGCAGCATAACATATTGTAACAGCTGTATGTTTAATATCGAGTATAAATCGTACCATATCAGAGTATGTGGTGTTTGTATAATACATAACATATAAGACATTTGTTACAGCATATTATACAGTTAAACGCACTAAAATTTACTTTGCGTAGATAAAAAACACAAAATTTTCAGCTGCTAGGGGCTCCGCCCCCAGACCCCCGACATAGCCCTCCCCCCCATTGCAAAATCCTGGCTACGCGCCTGAGTGCATCAAGATATTTTAAGTTCGTATGAAAGTGTGCTAATTTAAGGAGTACAGTTTCATCGCAGATTTTGCTTTCGTGCTTTAGATTGGTTTATTTTTGCTTATTTCTTTATTTGTGCTGTTGTCATAAAAATTCTGTCTTATACAAAGGCTCAGCAAACATCTGATGGAAATATTAGAAAAGCTGCCAGGCATCACGGTAGAACGCCATCTTCTACTGCATGGTAGCTACACAGCAACTAAAACTGATAAAATGAAAAATTATGAAAATACTAGCAATGTAGTCACAACTCAAAAACAAGCTCGAGAAGCGATAAGAAATCGTTATGCGACGTCTACTGGAGTAACTGGAGCAACATTAGATGAAACGCAGAGAGGAAAGCACTATCGGGGCTTGGAGAACCGACAAATGAAGGGTAGTTTTTCTGTTTCATCGTACCATAAATACGAAACAAAACCCGATTTAAAAATAGAATTAGAAGTTTTAGGTAAAAATCCTCGTTGTCGTTCACAAGATAACGAAATGAAAAGTGACCTACCACTTAAACAAACCAGTAGTATTTCGTCTGATCAGTCTCCACCAGTTTTAAAATCAATTTTGAAAAGGACAGGTTCAGGAGTCAGCTCAAGATCATGCACTTTGATTGAAGTTATGTCTCTAGATTCTGGCATGTGCCGCCTCGCAGCATCATTAGCTGCCCACCAAAGTGGCAAAGGAAACTCATCATTACACGGCAAAGCTTCTTCTAAAAACAACGCTAAACCATTGCACTCCAGCGAAAATAAAACCGCAGAAAACACCGACTTACAACACGCAAAACACTCACACACAATTACCTCACATTTGAATGAAAATGATTCTCAAAAAATTGCGGATGCAAATCCAGCTGTTGTTTCTCCGACAAAAAGTGTGAGTTTTAAACTTGATCCAGAAATGCAAAACCGGGAAAAAGAACGCTCATTGATGACCAACCGACGAGGAGACGCAAGGTGGGGAGTGGTGATATCATCTCACCAAACTCGTCATGCAAAAGAAAGAGCAAAAACGCCTCGACATCTGGACTTTTCTTCTTCGAGGTGAGTTATTTATTGTTAAAAGGTATCTAAGCTATACTTAGAATCGGGAACATGTGCAGCAATGCATTGTCTAATGGTGAGTACAAGGCCCAATCAAAATATGCATTAAGTGCTTATTGCTGGTCATAAAATCAAATCAAAATCAAATCTTCATTATACTCGCCGTAATACGCCGAAGCGTGTAACGAGTTGCGGGGCCCATCTCCGCGGCTTAGCGCCTGGGCTACACAGCTCCGAAGAAACGTCGCAACGGTGGCGAGTCGTTGGCGACACTGTGCCGATTTGACCGGCCCGGGAATCGAACCCCAGACCTCCCGCACCGATAGCGTGCGCTTTGCAACTGAGCTAACGGCCGGTCATTGCTGGTCATTTCTGGTAAAATATTGCTGCATAAATTTTCTACAAAATGTGATTCACGTCTTGACAGGAGAGGGATTTAGAGAATATGCACAGTTGTACGCGAGGAATCCGCTCTCATTCGAATTTTGCCTATATGTGTAATTTATTATTTTTGAGTGTGATGAGCAACTTGCTGCCAGCTTATGGAACTACAACCCTCGATAGTTTTAATGTGTCATTGATTCAAAAAAAAAACAACTGTGATTAAAGAGTTTGTAGACGCTGTTGGCTACATTGTTTCAGAAGAAGAGAAATCAAGAGCAATGCATCAAGATTTTCTACTCATGAACTTGAAAGAGAAGCGGAGGTAAGTTGAAGTATTTCCTGTTGGGTCATTAATATGTTCATCACAATGCTGACTATAAACGTGAATATTGGCAGAAAAAACGGGTCAATGAGAAACCTTCCGAAAACAATCTTTCTATTGCTCTTTTACGCCATCATGCGCTCAAAGGAAAACCAAGCATGAGCGAACTACATCAACTTTCAGAATCCTACCGGAAATATTTGATGAGCCGAGCTCTAGAACAAACCCCTCAAGCCGCAAAAGAAGTTGTTTCCTCAAAGAACACTATTACGTTAAAAGCCTTTTTAGCTGAGGAAGCGGCTGGCTCCAAAACAAAAGGTGTGCCGAAAAAGCATAAAAATTCCGGACTGGACAAGCAATATATGGCCATTCCGAACCAACCTTATAGCAGTAAACCGCCACCATATTTACCAAAGGTATACCAAAAATAAGTTGCATTTTAATTAAAACTGCTTTCATTTTTGACTTTCACAGCGTAAAATTTTCAAAAATGTGTTTTTTTTTCGAAGTCATGCCCAGCAAATCAACGTGTTGAAAATTTGTAAATTATGAGCCATTGAAATTGGATTGTCAAAAATCTAGCATGTCGATGAGCTCGAAATAATTTATTACTTGGCAAGTTTACCATACGAAATAGGCCTATTAGCTATTGCATATTGTGTGCTTCAGAAGAGTGTTGAATTTTTTCGCTTTATGGTTGCCGCCAATGTGATTGGCTAAACCAGGGCTGGGCAAACTACGGGCCACATGCGGCCCGCGAGATCATTTTATGCGGCCCGCGGGCACTCACAGAAATATAAACTCGTATTTAGCATCAACCCAAAGACCTTTTTTTTCAGCTCTGCACTGATTTTCAATAGAAAATAGGACCTCTGATTCTGAGGACGTGTAGACCTTTTTTTCTCTCTCTTTTAATTAGTGCCGCCCTCAGCTTCAAAATTTTTTCAAATGTGGCCCTTCGAGTGAAAAGTTTGCCCACCCTAGGCTAAGCGAAGTCAGCGTTAAAATTGAAAACTAATATTTAATAAAAGCTTAGCCTACGTTGTATTGAGACGATCTTAAACTGCAACCACAAAAACTATTGCATTGAGACGCACGAGATCTTTAGCTAACTGCAACACAAAAACTACATAAAGAAGATCAGTTTTAAGCCGAATTTTTGTAGCTGGTTAATGTTTTGTAGCTAGATGGAAGGAGACGATTTGTTGCTAGCAAATACGTCAAGGTCAGGGCAGGATTAAGCTAGTGCGGGGCCTGTAGCAAAATTTTTTACTGGGCCTTGTTTTTGGAGAACCGGCCGGAGGGCAGTCAAACCTGATTTCATTTTTAGTCTCATTGTTTTATGCCAAGGGCTCGCACCAGAATTCACTGAACATGCGTAGATGGCTTGAATTCGCTGTAAAACTCTTGTTGTTTTTACGAAACAATTTTTTAAAGACACGAGACTCAAATTTTGTGAAAATTTGAGAACAAAGGAGGAACAACGCAAGCATTGGCACAACAAAACGAAATTAAGATCAAACTTTTTATTGTAGGCGCTAATAGTAAAGGTCTTTACCGTTCATATCAAAATTCCACACGCAACAGCACACTAAAAGGGAATAGCTACTCATGCTTGTTCACTGTTCCGTTGGTTGCTTATTCACTTGCATTTTTACCGTGCCGTACTTCTATCGTATCGACTCACTGTGACTAGTGGCCAGTGATGGGCACGATAAACCTTTCTGTACTAAAGCGACAACGATAATCGATAACTTCAAAAAAGCCCTGGGCGATACCGATAGTCGATAAATCTCAATTTCTTAAAGCGATATCGATAATTGATAAATTATCGCCGATAAATTTTTCCGATAAATGTTGCGGCAAATTTTCGATGTGTTTGACGAAGTTTTTTTTGTAAGTCGAATTGCAAAAATGTTTTTTCTAGATTTTTCAAGAAAAGAGAGCAGTTCACGGACTCTGCCGTGAAATTAAGCCAAACAAAGAAAAAATTTTAAAAATTACAACAAGTCTTAATGGACACCGTGTTTTTCTCATAGCGCCTACTCACTAACTTTGAAGTTTAAACACTGCGTGCATAAATAATCGTTTATCGCGATAAATTATCGGCGATAACAAAATATACCACAAAAGCGATAACGGTAATCGATAAATCCAAACTATTTTGAGCGATAATGATAATCGATAAAAAGTTATCGCCGATAACTATCGCCGATAAATTATCGCGATAAATGCCCATCTCTGGTCTGTGACCTACTGTATACACAAAAACGCCATAAACATTCGCGCTTATAATTATGCGCGACTGGAAGTTGACTTTTTGTTTTCTTGTAACAAACGCGATGTGCGGTCAGAAATCAATTTGCGGCCAGACTCAGAAATACTGTACGTTTTATTTTGAGGAAGTTTATGATTTAAAAACATTAAAGAAAAAGTGAGGCTAACCATCCGCAAAAATTTTATAAGCCAGTCCTAGCAGAAACCTTTTTACAAAAGTGTAATTTTTTCTGTAATTTGAATCATGATTTTGAAAAGCTTGGAGTCCTAAAAAGCGCGGGGCCCGTAGCAAATGCTATTTCTGCTACGTGGTTAATCCGGCACTGCTCAAGGTGTTGATCTACTAGGTCTATTAGTATGCCAGTGGTGTAACCAGGATTTTCGTAAGGGGAGGGGGAGCTAATATACTTTTGTGATTACGATTGCTTCTTTGTAGCTCGCAATTTTCTGGTTCAACCACAATTAAATATTGATGAATCTTCCAACCCCATCTACCTATTTAACATTTAGCTCACTTCGCGCAATATTCGTGTAGGCCTAAATCGCAATCAGTAACGTGTTTAATTTCCATTTATATTCAACGTCTTTTTTTAGTTATGATTTAATTAATCCTACAGTATTTGTACTTAATAATCCTACTACTAATCTAGTCCCTCCAGTTGCACGTAATTGTTTAATTTGCCCCTTTAGTTACATTTTACGTAAATCCCAACTACTTTGTTTATGATGTAATAGTTATGCTGCATTTAAAATAATTTCTTTCTTGTGCTGGTTACTCTAGCCTAGTGCCTATGTAGTTTCACATTGATGATGGTATAAGCTTTTACCGAAACGTTTGTGAGTTGCAAATATACCGGTACTGGCTGTTATCTTTTTACTGAAAATGTCAAGAAAACTTTAAACAAGAAGTCATTGGTAGGCTATGTTGGTCTAGACCAGGGATGTCGGCATTGCAACCCACTATCCTCTGTTAAAACAAATTTTTATCAAGTATTGAGCACGAGAGTGTTCATGAAATTTAATCAAAATACTTTATATTTGATAAATAATAAATCAATTAACATAAACATTTTAAAGTCATTGTGACACCATGCATTTTTGAAAATCTATCTGGTCTATAACCAGTGTTTCCTCTAAGCCAGTGGTTCTTAAACTGGGTTCGACCGAACCCCAGGGGTTCGGTGAGGCTGTAGCAGGGGTTCGGCTAAGATCAGAATAAGTTTTTGCAAAAAGGCATACAGTTGTAGTAAATGACTATCTCTGCGTGGAATGATGCATCCCCCCACCATACTCTTTCAACGCTGTTTTTGATGAATACAATTTTTCCATAATTTCAAACCTATTTAATAACAATCATCTTTATGCCTTAAGCACGCATAAATCGAAAATGTGCGAATAAAATGTATCATATTTGGTGAAGGACTTAGAGTTAGAGGCAAAAAAATTAAACAGAATTTGCCATAAAAATTGTTCAAAAAGCTCTAAAATGGCCATTACAGTGTCTAAATTTTTGAAAACTTTCCGGGGAAGCACACCCCCGGACCCCCCTAGAGCCATATTTTTGTTCCTCAATTTGCTTCGAATTAACTTTCAGGAAAAAAATACGCTTAAAAAATGTAAAAATTTTATGCCACCCTCCACCGCCTTAAGAATATTCTGAATAAGCCCCTGACGTGAAACATTTTCAAAGAGCTTATGCCCTTTTCCGGTTTAGACGTCTAACGTCTTTGCACTCATTTAACATTCAACCTAATTCAAAACTGCATCCCCCTCTAAAATTTTCTGGATCCGCTCCTGGTTATAATTAAGGGTTCGATGTATGCTTGCATGACACCTGTTGGGTTCGATACTTCCGACAAGTTTGAGAACCACTGCTCTAAGCTGTGCGCGTGTGCACGCGCACACGGCTTTCAGAGACTGCGCACACGCATAAACATACTGCGCACAGGCATGTCATGATGAAACAATGTTCTCGGTTGGCAAGTTGAGGAAAATTGTTCTTGGACCTGCTAAAAGAACACATTTCTTTGCAAAATGTACCGTGCAGTGGCATTGTGCCATTGGGGCCCGGGGGGCTTGCCCCCTTCCACATTTTCTGAGATGTGTTACTTTTTATAATTTAAAAACTTGAAAAATAAAAAAAAATTTAGTCAGTGCCATTTCGCTTTCATCCTTCAAACTAATCCCATACCCCCTCCCCCCCTTCTTATACCATAAATTCCATTGTTTTGTTTTTTAATTTTTGCTTTAATCAATCACTTCGACTTTGGAGTAAAGTCAGTTTCTTGATTTGCAGTGAGAATTTAGAAAACATTTTGCATGCATCGTCAAAGATCATAGCCTAGAACAGTGTTTCTCAGAGTGGGCAATATTGCCCCCTTGGGGGCGAAAAACGAAAGGGGGAAGAAAGCGGCGAAAGGGAGGCGACAGCTCATGAAACATGTAGGCCTAAGACCACTTTTTTCCCTCTACCGCATTTTCCTTTGCGAATTGAGTAACTCCCATTCATCAGTAGGTCTCGCCCTTAACAGGGCGAAAAACGAAAGGGGGGCGACAGATCATGCAACATGTAAAGACCTGTTTTTGGTCTTCACTGCATTTTCCTTTGCAAATTGGATAATTCCCATTCATCAGTAGCTCTCGCCCTTACGAGGTTTATTAGAACACAAGACGGTGATGACATGCAGAGTACGGTAAGCACAAAAAAGTTTGAGAACCACTGGCCTAGGACACACGTATACTCGTCATCTCATCACATGCGTCAAAGCTAATAATGATTGCAGCTTCCTTTCATCTATTTTAGCCCAGCTTCTGATTTGAGACAAGGACTACTCAAATATTTTTGTATTATCTGACACTATAATAGTGACTGCACTCACTGCAGCAGTGATGAAGGTCTTAAGACCGGTCTTGGTCTGATTGGTCTGAAGACCGGTCTTAAGACCAATTTCTTAAGGTCTTGGTCTTGACCATTTGCGGTCTTGGTCTTGACCATTTAGTTTGGTCTTAAGACCGAAAGAACTAAAAAGCATCTGGTAAAAATTTAAGAGATCCTGCACAGCTCGAAAAAGTATCCAACAGGGTGTATATGATTGTGTTGTTCTTGTTTCTTTTAATATTCTGTTTATATTTTGCCTGTTTTTTTTGTTGTTATAGAAAAATAGCGACAAGTAATAAACTGTTAATTTTTATCCTATTTTTATGGTTCATTTTTGGCAGATGTTTAAAAATTTAAATGCAACGATTTTGATGCTCTGTTTTTGCTGAAAATCGGTCGCACAAGGGCTTCAGTGTTGCCATATTTTGAAAGACACAACCAAAACTCACAAAAAGACCAGCCAAGATGGGCCGACACACAAAAAAATAAATTAAAGTCCAAAATATTCAACCTGAAAAACCATACAAATGCACATTTAGTAGCTGTTTTGCCAAAATAAATACCGCTATTAAGAACTAAGTATGTTGCAACTAATTAGCCTAACAAAGCCTACAGTCAAAAAGAAAATATCATAGCTACAACAAATTTGCTTGAGCTTGATCATATATTTTTCATCAATCAAGCCTTGTGAATCTTCAAAATCGGCGAAATGTTTTTTTCAAACCTTTCCAATAATTTTCTCACCCGCACAGAGCATATTTCGCCCGCCGGAGAAATTCAAAAAAGAACATTACTGGCGGAAAAGTAGCGCATGTGGCAACTCTGAAAGAGCTTCAAAAAAATCTCTGCTTCGCATGTAAGACATTAAAAAAATCTGGCGCTCTATCGCTTTCTCACTTCGTTGTATTTTTTGTTTCTTCATTTCGTAGTAAAGTGTGAAACTTTACTCTTCCAGTGGTAGCAGCTGCAGGTCGCTTCGAATAAAGATTTTCAAGAGGTGCTAGACTGCTGGAGTCTGGTCTGGACTTTCTGTCCATCAATCACAAACCTGTTTTGTTTACAACTCAAACTTATTCGCATAAAGTCAAATCGTTCCGAAAGTTCACAGAAAAATGATATTTGCTTAATTTTTATTATTTTAACTTTTTATTTAATACGCACAATAAAGCGCATTGTAAAATATTAACGAGTAACTAGTAACTTTGAAATATCGCCAATAAAGTAATTTCTTTACGCAATTCGTTGCTTCTTTTCAAATGTTACGGCGTTACCGTTACTCACAAAGTAACTCGTTACAGTAATCAGTGGCGGATTAAGGGGGGGGGGGGAGCGGGCTGAAGCCCGGGGCCCCACAACATTTATGGGGCCCACAAATTTACATTTTTCTAAAAGTTTTTTTGACAAAAAATACTTTCGATTTTTAAAAAAGGTCTTCACTTGCAGAAATTACCAAAGTTTTTAAAATTTTGGCGCTGAGGGTTTGGGGCCTTGGGGTAAATGTGATATGTTGTTAGTTAACTCAGTATTAATATTTGTAAGCAAAAATTTTCTCAAAGTAAGAATCGCGGTTGTTATCAGCTAACATTATTGCTTTGTAGGTCGCGGACAGCAACTTTTTTCAAAGAAAAGTTATCCGCTTTTTGCCGATTCAAACGTTACAATAAAGAATAAAATAAAATATTATTATGTTAATTTAGGCTAGGCTAACTATTTTAGATGGTAATTTAGGTAGTAATGAACAAACGATGACACTTAATTGCCACTTGCCAGCAAGATTGCCAGACTGCAATTGAGGTTACATTAGCAGAAAATGTTTAATGTCACTGAAGAATCCAGCTTTAAAAATTATTGCACCATCGTACAACGGTGGGCTAGCTACAACATCTAGGCTTCATAACTTTACACTCTAGAAAAAGTGGTAGTTCCAGCTTTAATGAGAGGTAGTTCCAACGCTAATCCGTTTTGCTGCATGTTCCGTTTTCCGTACCAATATTTATTCATTTTAGTGTTTAAGTGTATTTTTAATGCTTTTAGCAAACGGGAATAAAAGTTGAATTGATTGATTGATTAATGTAAAAGAATAAAATCTATTGCAGAGAGCAGTAGCATAGTATAGTTTGGTTTTTATAAATAAGGCATAGCTATACAGTATTTCAAAAATTTTATGCCCATAGCCTAGGCTATGGTCTCCACTCTCTAGTGAGGCATCGTCGTGACTAAGAATTTGATTACGAACAGAGGCTTTTGGCCTTTGCATAGCCTAAAGGACACGAATGTATGTTGATTTCATTTGTTTGACTTACCGGTACCGTATTTAAGTTAGTAGGCCTATCGGCTTCGCAATCTGACAGTTACGGGTTCGATGCTAGCCGAAAACAGTATCGGTTATTGACAGGAAGAGCATCCACAATTTAATGCACTCAAGAAATGCCAAAGAAAGATCTAGTAGCTGAAGCGTATAGCACATTCAAGCCCTATTCGGTATTGGCCAATCACTGGTAACTGTTAAGGTTTGAAACATATCAGAGAAAAACGAATGTAAAAGCAAATTATTTAAGTTAGCATAAAAAGGAATTACTGCTTTAACGCTAAGACGAATTCTATGAGCAACCGTACCATTTCCATTGAAGAAGTTAGGCAGGGTTGAGAGTTGAGGTGGATGCTAGACCCATACCCGCGCTAGGAACACATTCTGCTTTCATAGAAATTGTTACAGCAGTGGTGGGCCGTTGGCAACACTTTGTCAGCGCTGACCCGGCGCGAAAAGCGAACCCAGTTCTTCCTCGCAGAGTTACAGTAGCCAGTAATGGTAGCAACTAGGTAACACTGTGCATCCTTTTTTCGCAAATATTATAGTATAGAGCAATGAAGCGTATTTATCTCAGCGGAGCGCAAAAACGAGCTGTAGCTTCAGAAAAAAAGCGAAAGGAAGATAATATTGTAAGCACGACGCCCAAACTGACGACTTTTTCACCAGAGCAGCAAGTAGCAATTTTTTTTGAATTGATTTGCCATTTTTATCCTCCATTCACGAGAAAGCGAGTTGTATCGCTATAAGTCAGATTAGATATCCTCAAAGTACCTTATCCAAGGGAACAACAGCATGTCGAGGGTAGGAGTTAAACCGCGACCTTTCGATTCATTATGGTTGCCGTAAAAACGGCGCTCCAGACCGTTCGGTCGCCTGCCGACGTGACTAAGAACGATTTTAAAATGATTCAATTTTATTAATTCGTTCATTATATAAGTACCGGTACCGTACGCGTAAAAACGATTGTAAAATTAAAGAAAGGAAAATATAAACCCATTAAACCGATTGGGTAAATCGATGTAATGGAAACGCACTAATTGTTAACAAAGAATAATATATTTGATCTTAGTCAGTAGGACTCAAAGGCAGTAATTGAGAGTGCTGAGCAAAGCACAAGAAGTCCATACTGGTCTTTTTACGCTACTGACCAATATTGGCATTGTTTTGTTTTTTGAGGCTGTTCTTTCGGGTTATTGTTCTTTTCATTTGGCGTCAGTAGGCCTAGCGCCGGCACTGCCTGATCATCGCTCAAATGAGAGTCAATATAAATACCAAGATATTTAGTAGAATCAGCAAATTCAATAATGGTGTGACACGAAAGTAACTGCGTCATACTCGAAAGTTAGCAGTGACCAGCGTAAATTCAACAATAAAAGAAATAAGGTAAACTAAATACACCAAATGCTGAATAACGTAAGGCAAACTAAATAATGTTTGCAGTGACCAGCGACGTTTATCTAAAAATAAACTGCTATTCTGAAGGGGAAGAGGCGCGATTTTGCGGAGATGCATATTTTCTTAATGAGTACCAAATTCAAGATTTTTCTTGCACAATTTTAGCGGGTTCACCCGCTAAATCCAATCCGCGTACGTCACACGCAAACTTACGTCGTTCTGCTTCAGTAAGCTTTGCTGGTTGGAGATTACTCACTTGCAACAGGTAGGTTTAACCCGCTAAAAATGCACTGAAAAAACATCCAATTAAATCAAAAAATCTTAACTGAACCCGCGTATTCAAACCCGCTGATGTAAATAGGCCTATTCAGTGCAAAATCCAAAACCATGGTTCGGAATGTGCTACAACGAAAAAATAAAAAAATAGTTTTGGAAAAAAATATTAGCCCAAGTTTTGTTAACTGATTTTAAGAAGAGATGTACATTTTTTTTACTGAAGTTGCTGAGCGACGGTAAAGCAAAGGGCAAAGTTTTTTTTGGACGGCGTACGGTAAGGTATGAATTAAAAAACCCTTTACGCTTCATTTGCGATTAGGCGCGAGTTGAGTCGTTTAGTCACGGTTGAGTAAATTAGGATAGTTATGCGTTGAAGCATCTGGGGGGTTATTACAGGATGCTCGTTAAGCGGCTTACGAGCTCGCAAACTGCTCGGTAAAAAAATTTTCCTCGCTAACGCGTTTTTCGGGATTACAGGATTTTCCGAGCTGGCGAACTCGCTCGGCAAGTAGCGAGAAAAAAAATGAGCACGTTAAGTTACCGAGCGACAATTTCATACACAACCAGCCATGGCAGAGCGCATTTTTTTAGGTCATAGTTTGTGCACAATAGCTAGTACCTAGTATATGACACAACTAGAGCTTTACACAACTCTCAGGCTTGTTGTGAAATGGTAGACTCAAGTTCAAGTTTACTCATTGGTGCGAAAGAGGCTAAGGCTCATCAAGTCGCTACACGCTATCTCAAATATGTCACATGTCAACAGAAAAAAATCAGATTTTCAAAAATAAAAAACAAAACAAAAAAGAAAAATGCAAAGCATAGTCAACATACAAATACATACGGTGATACACATCAAACTAAGACTAGTAGGCCAGCTGCTGATCACTGGTACTAGCTAGCGCCTAGTCTAGTGCTAACACTGTTCTAGGGTGACTTATTATAAAGTTGGGATGGTTTCAACTTGATTACAGGTACGAGTGTATGTAGTAATGGTGTCTACAGATGGACCGGTACAGGCTTGCTGTAAGGTGCTAGACTAGCAGCTGCTCTTTGCTGGCTGGCACCTAGTCTGGTGCTAAAACTGTGCTATTATGCCTATTGCAAACATGCGTTGGCTGCAGACTTAGTTAGAGAATATGTAGTAATGGTATCTTCCACCATTAACTGTGTGAGGCCATGGCCAGCAACTGCTAGTCTAGCACTTCACAACAAGCCTATGCATCAGTAGACACCATTACTGCATACACTCTTTACCTACATCCAAGTCAAAACCATCCCAACTTTGTAATACAAGCACAGTTTTAGCACTAAACTAGGCGCTAGCTAGCAAACAGCAGCTGCCAGTCTAGCATCTCACAACAAGCCTATACATACCGAGCAGTTAGCGAGACACTCGGCTTTACCTAGTAGCTGCTCTTTCTGCGAGCGCAACCTGTAATCCCAACTTTGCGAGCACGTTATCTCGGCTGCCGCTCGGAGAATTTCTCCTCCGAGGAGAATTAGCGAGAGAAATCGCTCGCTAACACATAAAATCCTGTAATCACCCCCCTGAACAGGTAGGTTCAAGTTCAAATTATATTTACCAAAAGCACGTAACAAAGCACCTGTGGAAGACACAGCGCAAGACCGTACGATCATTTAATACTGTACCTCTAGCCAAAACTTCATTAACACAAAATAAAAAAGTGAGAGATAAACGCAATTAAAAAGGCAGATATTGCAGTACCGGTACCACACAAGCTGACAAGCAAAGAGTACCAACTCTTGCTGAGCGGCAACTTTATTTAATTTGAGCAAAAGAGGTGAATAAATTACATATCAGTAGTGCTCGTGGTAGGTTAGTCCAGTCAGAGGTTTTGCAGCTAGACTCAGAGACTGTAAGCTGAAAGTGTTGTGAGAACGGTAGAGACGGCAAGTTCTAGGCTATACACAGTCTGACAGTGATGGAGTACTCGAGTACAGCTTTTCTGAGTACTTGTACTAGTACTCAAAACTTTTTATCTCAAAAAGTACTCATACTCAAACCTGAAAGAACTCGAACTTCGTCTTAAAACCAGTCGAGTATACAAGTACAAGTGCTTGATATTTTTTCTCTGAAATGTCACAATCGTGGCTTCATTTAAATAAACGTTGTTGCGATTTTTATGGTATTCCCTGACCCTTGGACATTTGCTGGCTTGTTCCGGTTCCTGGTTTTTCACCAAAATAAGTGATTTAAATGAAAGTGACCCAAGACTTCTGCTGTTTTCAGGAAGAATACAACGTAGCCAAAATTGTGATTTTTTTTGTTGCATATATTTGATGTTTAGCCTCTATTCTTTATTAAACATAAAAATTAAATTTCTGTCACTTGTAGTTTTTGAGATATTAGCGAAATGAAAAAATACAACATTGTGTTTTAATATTGATTTAAAGTGTAAAGTTTAACTGCAAAAAATCAAAATGTACTCGATACTCGTACTCAAGCTTGTAATGCTTGTACTCGAGGCCAACTACCAGTACTCGTACTCGAAGATTCTCAAGGCAAGTAGGCTACTCGGTACTGGTACTCGAAGGTTGAGTACTCGACTCCATCACTGGTTATACAATATATCTGTTTGTATGAACTGCCCGTAAGTCTACATAGAATTGAAGAGTAGGTATTGCAGAGAGGGTAGATTAGATCTACCAGTAATTAATGCTCTGTCCTTTTACTGTTTTGTGTTTTAGCTGCATCCTTGCACTGCTACAGGTTAGATTAGAGCATAGCAGTACCATTACAAGTTTTCTGGTACGCAATAAGTTCGAATTTTGCATTTGGTAGCTTAGACTGGTAGATAGATTCTTGAAGATGGAAGTTGATCAGTTTTTATCCAATTGTGATGAAAATTACTCCTTCCATTCTAAGCTTTGTGATAAAATTCAGAATGAAGAATGCGTGTTGGGTATTGATGAAGCTGGTCGTGGCCCTGTACTTGGTATGTATGCTACTGTTATGTGTAGGCCTACTGCTGTGAGCTTTTTGTTTTATAGTTACAGATTTAGGTCTTTAATCTTTTTTGTTGCCACTCTATTTAAGTTTACCTGTTTGTTGCAATGGCCTAACTGGTACCAATTAGCTCTTGAGACCTTGCCTGCTGTTTAGCGTTGCTTCTTTCTCAGTATCTCAACCTCTCAACATAATGCAACTGTTACCATTTTACTGTTCCAGTATTAGAGCATCATTGACTACTATTCGCTGTAACAAATCTTCAGTGAGAACAATTGAAAATACAATCCGTTCTTAGTAAATTGTTAAGTAAATTTTAGGCTTGATTATTAATCTTTTTAGGGCCCATGGTTTATGGAGCATGTTTCTGTCCAATATCATCAGAAAATGATTTGGCTGATATGGGTTGTGATGATTCAAAAGCACTGAAAGAAGAGCAGCGAGATGCACTTTTTACTGCTATTGATGAAAACACTGATAAATTCTTGGGTTGGATTCTTACAATTTTGTCACCAAACTTCTTATCTACCTCAATGTTGAGTCAGTAAGTTCTTAAATGTTAAAATTCTAAACGATATAATATGGATACCATATGCTTTAGATTAGGGTAATACAGTATGTTAATACACGTACAAATTTATTTAAGCAATATTGGCTTTGCTGGGTGACATCTAGTATCAGCCCCCAGGTTCGGTTAGGACAGGGTTGGAGAAAATCGATTGTAATCGATATTTGATTGCAATATTCTTTACTTTTTGTTCATCGAATGCACTGGAGCCTATCCTTTTTTAAATGAGTAGGCCTATCGAATATGGCCTTGTCTTTACTTTATTTTTGGCGCAATTCGATATTCCGTATTGGATTCTTTTTGTCCAGGTTACTTTATCTCTTTTTAGTAAATTTAAAATAATCGTCGGTATGTCATTACCTTGTTTTTGCTGATAATTTTTTTGTGCCAAAAAAACAAAAAAAAGATTTTTGATAGCAAAGTTGCTTCGCATTATACTATGTTCATCATTTGTCTGTAAGTCACTGCATAATTGTGAGGACATCACAAAAAATACATGGCGGCGCACATCGCTAAATGCTCAGTGTAATATCGAATATCGATTACAATATTCTTTATTCTTTACTTTTTTACACCTCCATCGAAATCGATTATTTCTTTACTTTTTGGTGTACTATCGAATATCGATTATTTCTTTACTTTTTTGGGTATCGATTCCCAACCCTGGGTTAGGATTAGGTTCGGTTAGGGTTAAATTTAGTTAGGGTTCGATTCACTTATAAACCAAACCTAATCCTAACATAACTGAACCTGGGGGCTGATATTAGACGTTACCCGGCTTTGCTTGAGAAGGTGAGGTATTACAGCAACTGATTGTTTTTTCCAAATTGAGAAATTTTTAGCTCACAATGTTGTGGATTGTGGTGTGCCTAATCAGATATTTTTACATATTTGTACTTTATTTGATCAAAATTCCATTATTTCTTTAGAACAAAATATAATTTGAATGCGATTTCTCATGATACTGCCATAAATTTAATCAAGTCTGTTAAAAAGATGGGTGTTAACGTGAAAAAGGTGTATGTTGACACGGTTGGTCCACCACATGTTTACCAAGAAAAACTTCAGGTATCAATATTAGGAATAATTTTGTCATACCAATCAACTGTTGGCACACATCAGATGAATGCAAAATACGTAGGTTTTGGCGAAATATTTTTGTGGTTTAAGATAGCTTTATGCAATAAATTTTCCCAATGTTGCATTCATATCTCTTATTATGAGTCTGAAAGTAGATTGATTTTCTTATTTGGTTACGACATGTATATTTTTTCATGGTGTAACACATATTACTTGTGAAATGCTTGCATTTTGCATTTGATTAGTTTTTAGTTTTAAATTTACTTTTTGACTGATTTATTGGCAGAAAATATTTCCTGAGATGAAGATAACTGTAGAGAAAAAAGCAGATTCAAAATTTCCAATTGTCAGTGCAGCTAGCATTTGCGCAAAAGTGTGCAGAGATCGTGTAATTTCGAACTGGAAATTTAAGGAAAATCCGAATATGGATAGAAAATATGGTTCTGGATACACAAGTGGTGAGCAAAAAAGTGTTTTTTTCAGTGATGTAGTTAAGACCATCACCTGCAAGACCAAGACCTTGTAAATTTTTCAAGACCAAGACCTTTGATTTTTTTCAAGATCAAGACCATAAAAATGGGATGAGAATTAACAGTTTATCACTTATCGCTATTTTTCTATAACAACAAAAAATACGGGCAAAATATTAAAAGAAGTAAGAACAACACAATCACATACACGCTGTTGGATATTTTTTCTAGCTGTGCAGGATCACTTAAATTTTTACTAGATGCTTTTTAGTTCTTTCGGTCTTAAGACCAAACTAAATGGTCAAGACCATCTTGGCCAAGACCGAGACCTTCAAAAATGGTCTTAAGACCAAGACCAGTCTTACGATCTTCATCACTGTTTTTTTTTTGCATTCAGTATGTGTATATTGGTTTGTCCTTAAAAAAACGGTCAAGTTTCTTGGAGTTAGTTAGGTGTATCAAACATGTGATTGAGTTAGGTATATTAAACATAACAAACTAAAAAAATACTTTTGCAATGATGGAGTTTTTTGCTATCGTTTTTTTATGTGGTAGTATAACATCAAGAAATAATTTTTCACTTAATTTTTTTTTTTCGAAATCACTACTGGTACTCAGATTGTACTGTAATCATCTTGGCTTGATTTTTCGCATTTTTTATGTAGTTGTTCTCACTGTCACAATTGTAGCCACTTCAAGGCTTTCTAAGATTTGGTTTTGCTTTTTTGTGGTAACCAGGAAAAGTGTGACAGTGAATGCATGGTATCATACGAATAGTATGATATCATACATGGTATCATACGAATAGTATGATATCATACGTTTTGAAATGATGAACCAATCAGAATATCTGACCTTATCTGTGTATTACAGTTTAGTCTTATGCGAAGCAGTGTTTTGTTTTTGAACCTCGAGCTAAATTACCAGCATTTTTAGATCCTGTTACAAAGACTTGGTTGCGAAAAAATGTTGATCGAATATTTGGATTTCCAACCTTTGTACGTTTTAGTTGGTCTACAGGTAAAGCAATTGTTTGCATCATTCAATAAATTTTGTATCTTACGAGCATTATATTGTTAATGAAATGAAATCGTGTAAGATATCTAGTATGATTCAACAAAATATTGTGGGATAATGCTAGCTAAAGCGTTTGTGATCAGATTCTATCAGCTCAAGTGTGGTTTATGGTTTTCAATGTGAGTGTTTTTGCACTTGCTGCTCTGTTACGGCAAACTAATCGTTTTATTTTGGTTATTATCACGCACGATTATAAATTCTTTCTGCAATTCACTGAAAGTACTGTCGAAACGTTTCGATGTACAATTATTTGCAAACCAAAAGTTTGTAAACATATATTTAACGGTAAGTCTTTCCATTGATCCCAGTATCTCTTTGAAGGTGCTGATCCTACAGATTATTGACTTAGTTTTTGCTTTTTGTTTCCGCTTTGTTGGTGACGTCTCGGGCCGTAATATGGCAGTTCGTTGGAGAGGCAACATAGCATAACGTGTAAAAATTCCAATTTTAAAAACACCATGTCCTTACTTCATTGCAGGCTATGGTGACACAGCAGTGAAATGCTTAGCCGGGCCTTAAACCAGTTACCTTAGGCCAGTGGTTCTCAACCTTTTTAGCCCATGGACTATTTTCAAGCTAGCCTAAATATGTGCGGACTCAAGCCACTCATAGGCATGAAAACAAGGTTGTTCGGTAACTGAGTGGTCACACGTGGCGAATGCATGTTTTTTGCTGTAGTCGCCGCGAAACCAGTGGCGTAGCGAGAAATTTTAAAAGGGAGGAGAGGGCAATAATTTCTATATTTTTTCGGCAGAACTAATTTGAAGCTGATGAGAAGCCAGAAAGGGTCCGGAGGTATGCTCCCCGCCTCCCCCGAAACAATTTTGAAAATATAGATGCTGTAATGGCTGTTTTAGTGCTCTTTGAATAATTTTCACGCAAATTTTGTTTAAACTTTTTGACCCAAATTGTGAGTGCTTCGCCAAATACGATGCATTTTATTCGAACATTTTTGATTATGCGTGCATAAAGCTCATCGCTATCGAAGAGGTTCGAAATTATGGAAAATTTGTATGCATCAAAAATTTTTTTGAAAATGGTTGTTGGGAGGATGCATACCCCTCATCCTATCCCCCTAGATCCGCCCCTGGCCATAAGCTACGGAAACCATCAAAAGAGTCTGGCACATTTCAGTCACTTGGTACCATTAGTTTTGTTCTTTTTTGCTAAAAGGCAGAGTTAAAAGGGAAGGCATGGCACAATGCCCCCCTAAATACGCTCCTGATCAAACCATTGATTTGGAAGCTGAAACTTTACATTCATGCTGAAAAATCGACTACGTGAAATAAACCATTTCAATTTTTTTGTTTGGTTCGTTTTTTGTTGATTTATTTTTTTGAGCGACTCTTCATTGTCAATATGTAATCCTGCAGCTGTCAATTCCTGCATCACTTTGTTTATGTTATGCTCTCTAGAATTTTTCTTCATAGTTTTCATTACCAGTTCCCACAAAGCTTCGAAGTTTCTGTATGATCAAGAATTCGGCAATGTCTTCTTTAGACCATTTTAAAATTTGCCACTTTAATTGCCATAGGCCCATCTTTTTTTTGTAACACCCGGTATATTATTTTTTTTTAACTCGTACATGCTGACAATATAAGCTCGCGAATGTTTTGTAGTACCCAGTGGCGTAACTAGGTCTTTTTGAGGGGGGGGCAAATGCCCAGGTTTCTTTTAAGTGTTCAGGGGCGTATCCGGGGGGGGGGGGGGCGCTGGGGCCAAATGCACAAAACTTTCGTGGTGCAAAGTTTTTTTGCTCTTCACTTGATTTTGGGCGTAAAATTGCACATCTGCGGACGTAATGACCATTTTTTTGGTCTTCAAATTCGCTTTTTAACCCTGTAACTTACCGTACCAGTAAGTTTCGCGGACTCGGGGTTGAGAAACACTGCCTTAGGCCTTTCTTCCACATATCGTGCCATCTGGTTCCTTCTTCGTTCTTTACTGTTTTAGCGAAGTTTGGTCTTAAATTTTGTCTGCCTTCAGTGAATCAACTCAGTACCTTTTATCTTTGCAGCTCAAACTATTCTGGACAGCGACGCTGTTCCTGTCGAATGGCCAGATGAGGAAGGAGGCGATGCAAAATCCAACACACCTGCTATCACTAATTTTTTTGGATCTAAAAATACAGCAGCAAGACACGACTTTTTCACCACAAATAAATTGAATCATGTCGAGTCCCTTTAGTTTATTTAAATAGAATGCGCATTTTGTTACCGTTGTGCCGGTTAAAGCACCTTTTTTGTTTTAATTGACTTGCAAAATCAAAAGAACATTGTGTTGATGTCAATTATCCGCGAAAACTTCATTTTTTTCTGAAGTTGTCAAGCTGAACTTTTAGTGGTGCGCTTATGATGAGCCTGCAATGAGACTTCGTGTTTATTTTTTGTTGAATTTAGCTACAATTTGCTTTTGCTGGTACCGTAGTTTCGCAACTTAGTACTACGTTGTCACAAACACAACTAAAATGGCAAAATCAATTGAACTGCAGTATGTCTTATGGGCCATTTTACTGAAAGTGTTCATCGTGTGAGCCATTTTCTATTTAGTGTTAGAGAAAACTTTTGAAAATACTCACTTGGAAACGTAAAAACTATTCGAGTTTTGCTCCAAACTTTTTGATTCTAACCAAAGCAATATCGTAAAGAATTTTATAGTTTCGAACTGCCTAGCATACATTGCTGATGATAACAGCTGAGTTTATGTTGTCAAAACGTGTTTTTGATAATGTTTTACAGAAAGTTGTGTAAAATGTTGATTGAATTTAAAAATGCTGTACAGTCTTTATTTTCATCGCAAAACAGCAAGATAAAGTTAAGCGAAGCATTGGAGACTGTTCATGTTCTTCTGAATGGTTGCACTGATATTTCGCCTGGCGATCAAGATTCATTTTTGCTGTGCATTGAGCTATTGTTGAGCAAAACTGTGGGGTTGGTTACCGAAAAATTACTGCGCGTACCTGCTGAAACTGATGAGCATACTCATAATTTCAATCACGAATTGATCCAATCCTCTGTCGCAAAACTAATTGCGATTCTTTTGAAATCGATGACCATCTCAACATCTTCACCAAGCTTTAACGTCAATCTTTTCAGCAAAGTTTATGGGCCTGCTGTGGTAAAGCTATATTTAACTTATCACGAAAATTCCTTTTTAAGAAGCAACAATGAAGACAAGCAAGTAACTTCTCTCTTGTCTGCTTTTCTTGAAGTGGTAGAGAAATTAACTTTGCAGGCGTACCTGAATTCAATCAAACCTTCATTGTACTTGAGCATTTTAAAGTTATCCATCGTCAATTTAACAAGGTATCTTGTGGCAGTACTATTCCGATTATGTTTTGTATAATTTAGCGGAAGATTTTTGGCTCTATTTGTTTTTTTACTTTGGCATTTTGCAGCTTTGCACCAACCATCTTACGGCGGCTGCTTCCGCTTAATGGGTTTGCTGGAATTCTCCCTCGTACAGTTTTCTGTTTTTTAAGTATTTTTTTCTTCCCTATACTTAATTGCGTCCCAACCTTAACGTGTTCTTTTCTGCTTTTAACTTGACCTTGAATTTTATCAATACATGTTTTACGTCTGTAACTCTGCTAACTTCGTACGAAGCCGGTAATGTTCGCTAGTTTTTCCGCAATTAAAAAGGAAAAGGTTTTGCCAGTATCACTGAACGAAAACTTCTAATAACGGTACCCTATTTTTCCGCTAGGCTTGCTTGCCAAATACTTTTCAACTTTTTGCAATAACTGGAATAAATGATTATAATATATATTACAGAGACAAATGGAAAAGCTATCCAGTAAGCACAATTGCTTATCAGCGGTTTATCGAATTGTCCGAGAGAGAAAAATTGTCTAATGAGTTGTCCAAAATTCTTCCGCCTGTACTTATACTTGTAGACGATTTCCAGCCTACGTACGTTGTGCGGGGTTTGAAGATATTACAGAGAATATTGTTGGTGGTGCCAGCCGCTGACATGCGGTAAGTTTGATGTGATAAGTCGTGCGCATTGAGTAAATCTCTGATGCAATTTGCGAGATAGTTATTTTGGATGTGCGGGCTTGAATGCTGTTTGCCTTATGCTCCACAGCAACCGGCCGGATAGCTCAGTTGAGACATTGCTATCGGTGTGAGAGGTCTGAGGTTCGAATCCCGGGTCGGTCAAATCAGACAGTGTCACCAACGGCTCGCCACCGCTGCTACTTTTCGGAAGCCGCCGAGATAAGCCCCGCCACTCGTTACATTCTGCACCCTTATAACGCGAGCAAAAGAATATGATTTGATGCTCCACCGCGGCATGTCTTTAAGCGCTTAAACGATTTCGTTACATGAGGTTCCACTTTCGCAAATGTGCGCTTTTATACCCAGATTTTTACCTCTACCTCAATGATATGGGTTCAACTTCTACTTGAATAAAAGCTTCGTTTGATAAAGAAGTAACAGACTTGTAGTAAAATTTGTGATTTTAGTGTGACCTGTTTTTGCTATAAATTGCATTGTTTTTTTGAATAGGATGTATGGATGGGCCGAAGTGGTGTACGATGCTCTTTCAAAGAAATTGTATGACCGAGACACCGCCATCTTAAATCTCTGTTTGCCGTGCTTACTCTCTGTTTTGCAAGTGCTTGAGCGAGATCCTAAAAAGGCGGATAAGCAACGAAAGCTCACTAAATATGACGAAATATTTCAAATTATAATATCAAACCTTACTATGAGTTCAGAAAACGATGTTTTGAGGTTAGTTTTAGTGTCAGAGCAAAAGAAATACTAAATTTTATTTTTTTGTCAAAACTGTTGTAAGAATTGTCTTTAAATCAATATTAATATTGTTCAGGGTAATTTGGAAGCACTTGCCTTCTTATATCGAAGTGATGGGTATCACAGTTTTGCGGCATTTCAAAGACCTAATGCAGCTGTTTCAGTTCCACTTAGAAATCGGCCATCTTCCGAACTTGCCCTTTGTGTTACGCGCATTAGAGACTGTCATCAGCGTGGCGTGGATAAGGTATGACACGTCTTATGACAGTGTTTTGCTTAACTTGTCGATCAAAATTAAGATTTTTATTGCCATTCGTAAATACAGTTAACATCAATTAAATGAGGTAGTTTTTTTGGAACAACTAAATCGTTACCAGTCGGTCGACCTTATTTTTGCTTACTAACTATACATCATAGCTACTTAATATTTTGTTTACCTCCAATTTAAAGTTCTGACCCCAAAATTTTGGGATGATTTTGTGAATGTTAACAAAGCGTCAACTGAAGTTAATGAGCAGGAAAATTTATTTGCAATGGTGAATGGAAGCTAATTAAATCATGTATTTTAAAAGGCTTGTAATAATTATAAATCTTGCTTTGTTATTTAAGCCCATGCACACCGCACAGTATGAAAAATACGTTATTGACCTTGCTGTACGCATGCACCAGTAGGCCTAATCTTCGCATTTTTTCAAAATCATAATTAGTGAATATATTGTAGCTTGCTCATAAATCACTTTATAAAATTCTCAATTTTTGCCGAATAAGTTACTTACTCAGAATAAAATCTTCACTCGAATAAATTTATCATTTTTAGATTAAAAAACCACTGTCCCTTGTTGTTAAAGCAATTATTGACTCTAGCGCTGCGTGTCAATCACAATGGATGCGAAGATACTGATGTATACTCTGGTATTCAGCATTCTATTACTCTTCTATATCATTGTAATCCAACTGTCATACAGGTTAGCACTAAATTAGTATTCACTCATTTAGCGCAGCCTTAGAACTTTGCGTGCAACTGTATCACTGAACTATTCAATTGTGTTTGAAACAGAAATCGTAACAAATTGATCGATGCAGTACCTTTTTTCCACAGCTAAGGGTTATATACCTCAGAATGAAGAAGTTAAATCGATTTATGTATTTTAACGTAAATTTTGTTTTCAACTTCAAATTTTGCATTCTTTATTTAGCCTAAAAGAATCAGCAATGATTTTGTGTAGAAAACTTTGAGTGAATTGAAAGAATTCACACCGTGGAACGAAGGTCATCTTTATAAACTTGTACGAATTCCATCCGTCGATCTTTCAAATGATGAAGCTTACAGTTAGCTGATAAAAGAAACCAAGCATCTGATATTTGCGAAACATGGTGGTTGTTGGATTACTCGACCCTCTTTTGATAGGAGGGCCTGGAGCAATTTTTCAAACTTCAGATGGGCGAGCAACTCGCCTAGGGCGCCACCAAGTTTATGGATTAAGACTCTGGCTCTCATGGATCTACAAACTTTAGTTGTGGTTGCAGTAATACTCGGGGCAAGTCCCTATAATGCAGTGGTTCTCAAACTTTTCTAAAATTTCGACTTCGCGGTCCCCAAAGATTTGTTTCTGTCACTCACGGTCCTATATTTTTAAGCATAAATTTCCACGCAAAATCAAGTGAAGGGCCGAAAAAAAAGATCATCACGTCCGCAGATGTCCAATCAAGCACAATTCAATGATCAGAAATCCGCGACCTTTTTGCGGTCCCCCTGAAACTGCTTCGCGGTCCCCAGTTTAAAAATCACTGCTGTAATGCCATCGGCGGAATATTAGGGTGTTTCATTTTTCACCATTTTCGAAATCAAAAATGCTGGGGGCTGATATGGTGGGGTTTTGGGCAAAATGAAAAAAATTCAAAATTATTTTTTGACTATGACGTCATATTGAGGTGGTCCACGGCCATTGAAATTTCGAAGGAACCGATTTTCATGTTTTTTCGTATCTCTGAAACGGCTTATCGTAGACTAATAAAATTAGTGTCAAAATGCGCAGAAGAGTTGGTTTCCAATCACCACTTAAGAGAATGTAAAGCTTTATCTGCATTAAAAAAAAAGTTATTAGCAAAAAACGTGTTTTTGTGGTTTTTCTTGTATTTTGTCAAATTGGACCATCATCTACGTTTAATTACTTATTAGTTCGCAAGCATATTTTTATTAATATATTAGTTTCGTAACGTTACTGCCGCATTTCCCTACACATTAACCAGCAGTTTTAATTATGTGCTTCTGTAAGACTAAAATGACTTGAAAAACTTATTTTTCGTTCGCACCAACACCTAAATTATGATTTTCTTCCTGACGTTTAAAACTTGACCCATACTTTTTCTGCTAAGTTTGCAAAACACAACACACTTTTGCCTACATTCCACTATTATACTCAAAATCTTCACATTTCCATGTTACACAAATAAGTACGTAAGCGTAAATCAGTACGGTTAATCTGAGGAAGTATCAACCATCCTCTCATTTACAAGATTTTTCAGTTTTCCGATTTTTTTTTCAGTTGAACGGTTGTGATTATCAATTGATTTCCAGAAAGTATAATTTATATTAGACAAGGTTATGCATGGAGCTTCGTTATTTTTTTGGATGAAAAAATGTTTCAGACGAGTTGAGCGATTTTGCAGAAGCGAGATCACATCCAGTGCTTATGGTAAAGACGTCGATGTTTTAGTTGCTTCAGCGGTGTATGGTGGTACTTCAGTATAGGCCTATACACTCAGGGCAACATTCCTCCATGAAAGTCACTAAGATGGATGTTGTACATAATTTTTCATCACATGACTGGTGATCTCTGACTCAATTTCTTAATAAGCTGCAAGCAAATCCCGTTGAAACAATGTGAGAAAGCTGCAAGTAAACCCCTTCAGAAGCTTTGGGGTTCAAGTGAATCATCAAAAATGTGGGAACATACACACAAATGTAGGAAAGTATATTGAGCATTTTGAATGTCAGACAGATTGCCAATATTGAAAGTCAGAGTTCTGAGATAACCATTAGCTGTAGTAATCCAACGAGAAGACAAATTTTTTCTTGCTTGTAACTCAATAGGTTTCTTAATTTAAAAAGATACGCAAAGAGTGGGGCAAAACGCTTTTCTATATTATTCATCAAGGCTCCGTCAATTATTGCTTTGGGAACATTTTTCTTTCAACCATGGAAATCGCATGACTGAGATAAATCTCGTTCACGTGAAGGAGACATTCCAGGTTGTGAATGTCGTGACCAACTTTGCCATTTAAGTAATCCACCAATCTTTTATTCACACCTGATATTCTTCCTGCGTTCAAAGCAGTTGTGTCCGCTATAACAGAACAAACCTGAAGAATGTCGCGGCTAATCTCCTTAGTTATAGTCCTAAACAACAGCTCGGCATTGACAAACACTTCAGTTGGAAAAGATTTAACTTGCATAACACTTTCACTTACTTTATCTTCATTATCCAGATGCTGACATAAAGACATATCGATCCATTTCATGGATGACCCGACCATCATAGCATAGCTGTACGGCAGATGCAGCTTTTGAACTATTTTCACAGTCAGCTAAAGCTTTCCGTCGGAATTTTTGACGCCGGCGGTAGACAGTTGCAGGTGAAGCAGCTATAGGCTATACCTTTTGCCGATTACCGACTGCCGATTTCTTCTCTCCTAAAACTGACATCAAGCGTGGAGATGATCACTTCCGCACACTTCTCTGGTCTTTAATAAATTTTAGTTTTTTTTTTCAGGAACTTGGTTGTCGAAATCGCAGCTGCATTTAAATTTTTAATGGTGCAACATCAGAAATATTACATCTACGTAGATTTTTCAACCACACTTCATCTATTTTCGCATCTCCACGTTTCAAAAATTTCTTTCTGGCTGCAGTATACCTATCGATCAATTCCTTCATCTTAGCCCCAACCCTTTGCTTGCTTACAATTGGAAGATCAGATTTCCTCCACAAACCAACTGCGTCGTTAAAAAGCTTTTTAATATCTCCGAAAGTGGGTATTTTATTTAAGAACCCACGGTTACTCTCGCTTAAGCTATTTCTCAAGAAGTAGTGACTAGTTAATTTGGAGTTGAGCGGCAGCACATTATTATCCAACTCCTTAGGTTTTTGCGAAGATTTGTATGCGTCAGACCTGGACCTCACAGCCATGATCAATTATTTGCAGCTAAATCTGTGCTAAACTCTTGCAACCCAACGTCTCTTAAAGCTTGGAAATCTGTAGCCTATCACGCGCATCTAGTCCTTTAACAATACGCATTATTTCATTAAAGCTGCTTTGTAATGAAAAAATTACTATTTTTATGAAAAAGAATGGCAAAAAATACGTTTTTATCCAATAACTTTTTTTTTAATGCAGATAGAGTTTTACATTTTCCGAAGTGGTGATTGGAAACCAACTCTTCTGCGCATTTTGATACTAATTTTATTATTCTACGATAAGCCGTTCAAGAGATATGAAAATTGGTTTCCTCAAAATTTCAATGGCCGTGGACCACCTCAATATGACGTCATAATCCAAAAATAATTTTGAATTTTTTTATTTCGCTCAAAACATCGTCTTATCAAACCCCCGGCATTTTTGATTTCGAAAATGGTTATAAAATGAAACACCCTACTAAATATGGTACCTCAAACCATTTATTTTACTGCAATAAATTGTTGGTACACAGACCATGATTTATTAAAAAATCTAAGTGCAAAATCGACTTTTCTATTGTCACTTCAAAATATCAATAAATAAAGTTTTTGGAATGTTTATTGTTCCGTGTTCTTGCAATTGTTTTTGTTGTTTCGCATGTCTTCGTAAAAGTTTAAGTTTTCTTGTGTAATCTCCGCCAGACTGAAAAAGAGCAAAGAAAATTGAGAACTAGAGACGGTCACCACTGGTATCACTATACTTACGCATTTTGCTAGAACATCCTTCTTGACGGCTTTTAAGCTAAAAAAACTGAATGTCAGTGAATTGAAACAAGAGTTTTTGAAAACAGCTCGTATCAACCAATATTTTTTGGATGCGACATTAAATTTTGTCAGTCACATAGTTACTGTGGGTAACGGCAGCAAAATTTGCGTGATTTTGGTGTAAATTTGATATCAAGAAAATACTCTATGTTGATGTTTTTAACACTATCCAATCCATCCTTATCGTATGCACGAGGTTAAATACATTAGCAGTCGTTGTTTCGAAAGCTTTCTGCGTTACAACATTGCCTGATTAGTGATTACCGTAAAAATGTAAGTAGTAGTAGAATATTGCACAGCAATTTACTTTTCGCGCGCTAATATCGTCTTTCCCACCGCCGCTTGAATAGTAACTGGATATAGTTGCCTGGGAAGCAGTCGATGCAATCTCTCACACATTCTTGCTCCGAGATATCTCGCTTTATGTGTCGGACATACTAGAAATTAATAAGCACGTGACCAGTTAATTTTCTGCAGAAGTAGCGGAATTTATAACTAGTTACCACTTGAAGACTTTAAAGTAACGGTTGCGTCTAGTGACATCTTCAATCGCCAAGTAACCGAAAAAAAAAAAATTGTCTAATTTTACTCCATGAATATAAATGATAACATGAGCTGATCCGTGCACCAACGCAATTCGACCGTAACAGACTTTACCGTGCTGCGTGACGCGTTGTGACCAGTGAAGTCGGTATCACCATAATGTGAATCGCCAAAAACCTGCATGCCTAATTGCCCATGAAAAATAACTTTGTTTCAAAGGCTCTTGCTCAACAGACTTGGTGAAGGGGTGCGCGAATGCTCACTGCCCATTCAGCGTCTTTTTTTTTTTTTTTTTCCTTAGAAAAACGATAATGTTAAGAAGGCGATTATAGCAATCATGCTTAATTGATTCTATAGGTAATGAAGGTTATATAATCCATCAACTGTTGCATGGCTAATAAACTAATTCATTTGTGATGATTCGTCAATAGTCACAGGTTTTAGCTAGTCAATTTGTACGCCTATAGGATACGGTTATTTAGTTTTTAGTTGCATATTTATCCTCCTATCATGAGAAAGTGACCAATGCGCTATACGAGCTCGCTTAGGAGTTGCCGGCCATCTGTCTAACACACCAAGATGGGGGAATCCTGCTAAGTGCCTTTCCCAACGGCACAACAAGTAAACTTACGGTTAGTTAAACAACCTAACTTGCAAACGAAATTGATGACGATTTTTGGGGCATGTACGAAAGTGACTGTAGCTTAGTTAAATATTTACTTTTTACAAGTAACCACTGCTGGTAATATGGTGGTTGTTGTGTTCATAATTTTGCTTTTAGTACCAAAAACCGTGCAACTGCTTTCTCATACGAAGAAATGCTAATGTTATTTAAACGGCAATAATTAAATATGACAAGAGTACTGTTATGCATATGTAAAAAGGGTAATATTAAAAAACAATAGTAGTATTATGCTTTTAACCATGAAATGACAGATTTCAAATAAAACCACAACTAAAATAAGGGAGCAATACCTAACAGAAAAACAGACTTCGGCAAACACCTATCTCTCAAGCTATGCCGAACTAATGAGCATATTAGTTAAATCGTCCTTAATGTAACTTCACTATAACAGTAGTAACTTGAAATCTTTCTACGGAAAGCAATTTTCTTGAAAGCATGAAATTTCACAAGACAAAAATGCAAAATTGTTACCGTTAGACAATTCTTCAATCACTGTTCCGTTTAATAAGAAATCCATCTTAACTAATGCTGTGGATTCATATCCAATTTCCTCGTAATCAAAACTGCACAAAATGTCATATTTAAATCAGGTGGTCTTTCAAGCAAGTCTACACCGTGTTCATAATTTTGCTTTTAGTACGAAGAACCGTGCAACTGCTTTCTCATACAAAGAAATGCTAATGTTATTCATACGGCAACAGTAAATCCAAACAAGTTGGTGATAAAAAATTATACTTTTTCAGAACACCCAAAGTTGCAATAGCCTACTACCGAAGCAGAAATTAACTCACAGTTTCAAATGTCAACTCTTTTTTGGCTTGCACAAGATAGACAGCAATTTTTAAAACACTTCACGGAAAAAGGGTTATGCTACACATTACGTTCAAATTCGTCAATGTTTAAGGCAATAATTCATTTACCTTGCGTAACCGGATGTTATTGATTTTAATTTATCGTAGAAATCGACCATCACTTCACTCATAGGCATTCTATACTGAAGCATTATTCTCGTCTCACTTAGAGGGTCGCTACTCATTTCAATTCCGTCCCTTTCCTACATATAAACTATTACGCGATTTGACCTTTGCAGTTAACAAAGAGCTCGATATCATAAGTCATAACACAAATATGCAACAGCAAGTTACCACCTAACATGAAAATAAAATTATACTGTAGCTCCAACAAGCTAAATGCCGCAAGGCTCTTCCAGAGAGAATCATAAAACTGTAAAATCTTTCAAATAGAACATTTTAAAGGCAAAAAAGTTTTTTGGAAGCTATTAATTGGAAAAATATTATTCAATATCACTTGATCATTTGCTATCTTATGCAAACTATTGCAGTATACGTCCCAGGATTCTACAATAGATAATCGTGATAACTCTAGCGCGTATAATCAAAGTTCACGCAATACAAAAAATCTATTGATTTCGTGATACAGGCATACAAGGACCTGACTGAGAGTTAGCAGCATTTTGACTTTGTCAAAACACTGAGAAACACACATACATCAGCCGCGGGCTAGAATGACCTGACGATGAAAACAACAGAGCTAGTAATATCTGCTTGGGTTTAAACTTTAAAGCCACTTGCGTAAAAATGGAACGCAGGTAGTCACGAGAAAAAACTTATTATTGAAGCAAAAAAACAATAAAAGTTGCGTAGTACCAAGTAAAGTATCCAACTTACCATGCACAAATTTGACACTTCAGCTTCGAATTGACTTGGTGACAGAATAGTTGCCATGATCATAGGTTGAAAAAATTCTTGCACCTTATTAGGGTCGGGAAAGTCGCTTGGTGTGCGAATTAATATCTCTTCGGGACGTTTGCTACTTTTCTTATTTTGTTTCAGAGTAGCTAAAAATAAACCGGTTGGATTTAAAGTAATGAAGTGAAAAATTACGCTGCGCAACGAAAAGATTTTCAAACTACATGTTATCCAAAGTGATGCAAGATAAGACCAAAGACATTCCGCTTCGGTATTACGTCCCTCATCAGAGATAACAATCAGGGAGAACGATATTGAAAACCACACAAGAAAACAAAGGTATACTAAAACTATTATCCGGTTATACCAAAACTAGTTTACGCGCAAATCAAACTTCTTGACACTATTGCAAGTACACTATATTGCTGACGTAGAACTGGAAATAACTACACTCACAGCACGAAAAACTTATCACTTAAAAATTTTGGATGGATAATTTAATGGTCAATAGTAATAAGTAATAACTAACACAAGACGTCGGAATACAATAACTATAGAACGAAAATAGCGTAAGGAGGAAAATATAACCGCAGTGATTCTCAAAACTGGACGTTTCGACATCATAGATTCAGCTGGCATCATCAGCAGTGTCAGCAAGACAGTTCTTTTAGTTTGCTTACACTGCTGATGATGGCAGCTGAATTTACGTTGTCGAAACGTCCAGTTTTGAGAATTAACGCGGCTTTATTTTCCTACTTAATACATAACGCCAGTAGTACTATTCACTACAGCTGAATCTGGAATGCAAATGTTTTTCATCATAAAATAAAATCAGTTACTACGCGATAGTAACAAAAATATTGCACTAATTACCTTTATACACGACACTGGGGCTTGTCATTACTACAGTTGCATTAAACTCCTGATGCAGCCGTTGCTGGAACACATCCATGTGTAAAAGTCCTAAAAATCCGACACGAAACCCATGACCTAAACAGAATGTTACAATAGTAGCTGAGTAAACAGTTGGCTGGACTTGGCATATCAACCCAAGGGTTCCTTCCTAACTTGGGTGACAAAAGTTCAATTATCCGTAACAGTGGCGTAGCGAGAAATTGTAAGGGGGAGGAGGCATGAACAGCAAAAAGCCATCCCAAGAGTCTGACATATTTCAGTCACTTACCAACATTTGATCTATTTTTATTAAAAGGCAAAGTCAGCAGGGGGAGGGCATGGCACAATGATCCCCTCTTAAATACGCCCTGGCCTGTGATGTCATAAAACTCTTGACAAATAATATTTGCATCTATGTGGTTTGTTGTGGCGCAGAAGACTAATGACGTCTTGCTCGTATTTGTGCAGGGAAATGCTATATCAAGAATGCATCTTTGGCCGATTACGTCTAAACATAAACGGTAACACGATTTTAATGATAATAGTTACAGCGCCAAATGTCGAGTCTTAGAGGTCAAATTTCATTTTACTTCCGTGAAATATTCTCACCTAAAACAATACTGTTGGAAGGTTCGATGGAGACACTTCTATCGTTGAGTGTGAGTCGGGTCAAGGCTGATTCCAAGTCTTTGTTTTGAGTCTGATCAATCGGATACATTCCTCCGAATACGACCGGTTTGGATTTTTTGAATCCAGGAAGAGGAGCAACTGGGAAGTCGGTATGGAAGAAAGTGTCTCCAATTTGTGCTTCGTATGGATTCTTCATTCCGCATGCCAGGTAGCCAACCTGACCTTCAAAGATTGAATGCCGGTGATAGTTCACCGTCAAGAATCAATCTACTTCGTAATACTGAAACGCGCGATCTGCACTACTAGGCGAGGTCAGGACATTTAACTTAATCATGTTAACATTTACCTACAGTTCCTGCTTTTTAAGCGAAAACTGCAACAACAAACAGAAAATATACAAACAAGCCTTGTCGGTAACGGCTCGGTTGCACAACGTACATGCACAATTCACCAATCGTTATCAGATTCTTCTTCAGAGAATTTGAATCAACGAATGGGAAAAAAACTTCATGTATCGAAAAGTGAAATTATAGCTTCGAATACTCTCGTACACAATATCGATCACGAAACTTTTAACCTAGGCAGTAGGCACACGTCCCATAACAAACGGCACTAACTACCATCAGCACGAAGTGTAGCTAGAATTCATATAAATGCACATGTTTTTAAAGTTAACTTAGCAAACTAGTGAGGAACAAACTAGTAGCCTTGCTCATAAAGTAACCACTAATCAGACATCATTGATATGCATAGAGATATTATAGTAGGCCATAAGGCAACTAAATGAACGTTCGAAAAACCAATTCTACTATTTTCGCGGTTTAACACTTATCGGGTAGACCAGAGTTCGAACCCAAATTCTCGTGATTAAAAGTCAAGCTTTCTCACCACTCGGCCGCCGGCTCTCAACGTGATATATGCAATTTTAGATGTACTTACCCACGCTCCTGCTACCTGGGTTCGAACCTTAATCAACCTGATGAGCGGTATAACGCAAAACTAGCCGTAGAATTGGTTCTCATAGCGTTCATATATTAAGTCTTAAGGCCTACCACAAAATCTTGTTCTATGTTCATACATAAAGACTTACATCGGCACTACTTAATTCATTAAAAATAACTGGTCACTAACTCATTTACCTGCATACAATTTTTCAACTGGATAATTATCCGGTCTTAAAAGTCCGATTTCTTTCACTTCGTAATTCTTTTTTCCTTTTTCACTCTTTTCATTTATCCAATGGGAAGCAATTTTATCGCCTTTTTGCAAAACTCCATCGACAATCAAAATATTGGCGATAACACCTTTGTGCTTTTCAAAATCCGAATCAAATAGCAAAGCTTTTAATTCTTTATTTCGATCGTACGATTTCGAATCTGCTTCTACAGGAGATGGTAACCTCTGTACAATGGCCTGAAATTTACATCAAATCAAATTTTCATTACACCCGCTATTACGCTGAAACGCATCTACGGGTGGCGAAGGTGGCTTAGCGCCTGGGCAACACAGTTTCAAAAAAAAGGTCGAAGCAGTGGTAAGCCGTCGGCGAGACCGGAATCGAACCAAGACATTCCATCCGGAAATTTTCTTATCACTTCTAAGTCAACTTAAGACGTTACGTAATACTTAAAAAAAAGAGAGTGGTATCGGTCACTTTCCATATTAAGGCTCACGTTAAGTACGTCTATGAACTACATACGGATTTCGCTATTTTTTGTACCGTAAAGCATGAATGAAAACATAAAACTGGAATTACTTTCAAAATGTCTTCAATGTTCGTGCCATGCTTAGCCGAAATACACAGCACATCTTTGGGGTCGATATCCATCACTTTTTGTAGTTCTTGTTTCACTCTTTGAATATTTGCTGTTTTTAGATCAATTTTATTGATAACTGGAATAATCTCAACTTCATGCTGAAACAGAATAACTTTTTCGTATTTTTGTAACCATTAATAAACTTTGGTGATGATGATTGACCATACAGCAATTTTATTGAAGACGATAGATCATGACACCAAATACAAAATGCATCCAAGTTTTTTAACTGACGCTTGCAAGGAAATTTACTCACATTGCACGATTACACTTTCACATTTTACATCAAAAAGTCACCAGCTACACGCTCACTAGCCAGACCGAATTCACTGTGGTTGCAATGATAGCAAATACAGGCCTACGAGTAAATAAAGCTTAAAAGTTTTTACACGTTTCTAAATCTAAGACAATGTTTAAGTTGCCTTCCATGAATTTTGATGACTAACGGACTTTAAAAAACGATGAATGCAAGCAAACCTACAATGACACGGCGTTATAAAATCTAAAATAACATTATCTTTTATAAAACTTCAGTCAGCACATACCAGCACTCATTTTTCTATGAACTGCTCAACAAAGAAATTAATCAGCTTACCTCCATAGCAAGATAGAAGTTAGCTAAGGTCTGTGCTTGGATACCTTGTGACGCGTCAACGACTAATAGAACACCTTGACATGCACTCAAAGATCTAGAAACTTCGTAAGAGAAATCAACGTGGCCCTGCAGAGCAAGCACCACCTGAGTTTCGCAAAGTAAGTAACGCAACAACGTAGACAAATTAAAACGCCTAGGTCTAAACTTACTAAAAATTTGAAAGATCAATGTCTTGGGTTCGATTTTCAGCAAGGTTTTTCACCAACTAATAACCCTACATTAGAATGTGCACGTAAATCGTTAATTTTTTACAGCATTTTTGCAATGGCCTGCATTACTCTGCATCACAAAACCAAAGTGCTTATGCTGTGTCGTAAAACGCAGTGCAGTTAAAAGTATTTCATTGGATATGATGTAGAACGCATTTGCGCAGTTTCATTGAATTCTTTTGCAGGTGGACGCTGTAAAGTAATAAAAAATCGATCTTTTGCAAAATAATTCATTCAACTGCTTAAGCATTTTATCTTTAAGAGCATAGGAAGTGATAAAAACAGAATTTAACAATGAAGTTTTAACTTCTGTAATTACCGGAGTGTCAATAAGATTGAAGAGATAATCCTGGTTGTTATGCTTGTAGATCATGGTCGCAGTTTGTGCTTTGACAGTAATACCACGTTCCCGTTCCACTTGTAGTTTATCAAGTACTTGTTTGTTCTCATTCGATTTTGAAATTGTTCCTGTAACTGAACACTAATGAATAAAATAAAAAAATCAAATTTTCATTATACTCGCGGTATTACACCGAAACGCGTATCGAGTGACGGGGCCTATTCTCCGTAGTTTAGCGCCTGGGCAACACAGCTCCGAAGAAACATCGCAGCGGTGGCGAGCCGTTGGCGACCCTGCTCTGATTTGACCGGCCCAGGAATCGAACTCCAGACCTCCCGTACCGATAGTGCGTGCTTAGCAACTGAGCTAACGGCCGTAAATATTTTTGGAGATTGTCCAGTTAGACCTTTTTGTATTTTTGAGATCGGACATGCAAGGATCTATTTACTTGTAGTACAAGAAGTCTTGTCCTCCCCCCCGGAAATTTAGCTGACGACATCAATGCTCATAACTGATAATCATTACAACAAACAAACATGTATTAGCGTGAAATCATGCAACAATTAGTCCTCACAATTTCTATCATAACATATCATTGAAAATCAAATTAGTTGCATTTGTGAAATAATATCATCTTCCTCTGTAAGACAGCGTGGTCAGATAAATGAACATGACGTTCATCGCTTAGTCAGACACATACTAGTGTGTTAAGAAGTAAGAAATATGCAAGATAATTATAGTTACTAATTTAATTAAATTACTCAAAAGATTATGTAAAGTCATAAGGCTTTGTTATAGAAGGTGTTCTTGATCAAAATGTGCGTTTTCACAAATGCAGTCAAACAATGGGCAAAGCCGGGTCAAAATCATTGCTACTAAAACTTGTAAAATAGTAAAAATACTATCGTAGTTAATGATTTTTGAGATTGTTCATAAGAATTTTTATCAAATTTGCATGTTCAGAAAATTAAAACCATAAACAACAAACAGTATTAACTCCTACAAGATTAAAAAAAAAAAAAAAGAAATAAAAAACGCGTACGCTATGCAATCTTAAGTAATACACAGAGCTTACATTCTAAAAGACGATCAGCGATCGTACTTTTTCCATGATCAACATGGGCAATTATTCCAAAATTTCGAATCCTATCTGTTGTAAAATCCTCAAGATTCACCGCAGATTTCATACTGGTTGAACTTAAAGCAAACGTCCTGCATGATACTTTGCTCATGAATCGACCAGCCTTACATGCCACAAATTTCCATATATTCATTGCTATCACACCCTAACTGCTAAAATTAAAGTATCTTCTGAGAAATCTACATTTTTCCTGCACAAGGCAAATTTAATCAAACATCGCTTAAAAACCAAACAATTTAACACACGATTAAAATAATCATAATACAACATACACCCATGGAAAAAACTTCGATGATAAACAAATGACACGGCAATTTTAAAACGTCATTTGACAAATAAAAATTTTAAAACGCCTAACACTGAAGTGCTAAGCATAATGGCAATTCAAACAACCCACAGCTCGAAGAGAATTTTAAAAAGACAAAATTCGCCAAGAATTTTATAACAACACTCACAACAGTTGAGAAAACGACGCAAAACATACTATTCACAATAATAACGTTGTGGCTAGTCACACTAGTGCATGAAATAGCAGTCAAAACATCTGCTGTGGGTTCCTTCGGAATTTTTTTGCCATCGCGTTGGATAGTTCGGTTAGTTTTTTTTTTCAAAATTTTGTTTCGGTCATCTGACCGATTTCAGCAAAATTTGCCCAATTTTTTTCGGTCAAGTTTCAGGGCCTCATGTAGTGACGTCCAAAAAAAAGGTCTCCACTTTGCGTCTGCTACATTTCTTCAAAAACAAGTTTTTTCGGTTATTGTGACCGAACGGGGCCTAAAAAATTTTGGGTAATTGCCAAAAAGTTTCGGTCAATGACCGACAAATGACCGAAAAAAAAAAAAAACCTACACGATGCACAGTCTTTGAACACATTGGTGACGACTTATTGCGCAATCGAAGTGCGCGTGAAAACAATCGAAGCTGTCGCTTGCTACTAGTTACTAACATTCCAATAACAGCATGATTTAACAAACGACGTAGAAGTGTTACTAGTTTCTTGCTCAACATGCCATCACGATTCCCTTAACTCATACTCATGCACAACTCATAACAACGAAAAATCAACGCACAATTTAGAATTTACTATATATGACAAATGTTCATAAAGCATGTAACTCATGAAAATGCAGCAAATAATCTCTCCCCCTCCCTCACAAAATCCAAAATTATATATAGTTTTTCCAGATACAGTGATTGCTTGTCAACGCTAAAGTTTTTCAGCAGACTGTTAATTAATGCAAGGCAGGTTAAACTTCGTTAGCAATCACCGCGCTCAAGAGTTTTTAAATTACTGAAAAATATTATTTCTCAGTGAGACATTTCGAAAAGAATATTACAGTACAGTAGATAATTTTAACATGATTTTTCAGGAAAGACTTACAGCTGGTAATAATGACTTAAAAAAATCAACCCGAAACCCACTGCAATCTCGCACTTCAATGTTTAACCAAGTTCACATGATAGCGGACAAGCAAATAAAGAACAACTGTAGGGAATCGCATATTAACAGCACATTAAAAAATAAAAGTAAACATTGTAGAACGTACAGTACTTCAAAAAATACGCAAAATAATACTCAAATATCAACATTATTATGATTGGTTAAACTAAATCACGAATCAAAATCAAAGCTTCAACTGATTTTTAAAACTCTACACAAATTTGCTGATCCAGTTTTTTTGATTAATATGTAAGAAAACTTACGCGCTAGCTAGGCAATATTCGTGAAAAATTACACCCCAAGAACTTCTCTAACTACAAAATTGCAGCTAACTAACGCAGACGCCAGCTGTCTGATACACAACAATAAATGAGCTATTGAAAACTGGTTGAATCAGTAACAGTGTCATTTAATAAGGGCAGAAATTCGAAATTATGTTGATTATATCAAACAACATATTGATCGGCATTGGTTACTGATGCAAAAAAATAATTAATTATGGGAATATTTGATTGAAATGAGGCAGTGATTCAAAACCAATGAAAAATGAGAGGAAACTCAGGGAAAATGAGTGACTACGAAATATGTAGTCTCACGGATTAACGTGAATCAACGGATTACAAATTCACTGGACTGAAAAGCATATACTGTAATAATGTTTTCACCTGAACTAAGAATTGAAAAAGGTGTTTGCAACACTGCGCCAGTAACTTCAAGCAAACGTTTATCACGGAAACTTAAAAACTTGCTAAAAATGCCAGTCATGTTCAAGTTTTACAAAAAGAGTTCAAGTCAATACAGTCTCTTAATTTGAGTTCTAGGTAAGTTTTGGAATTCAAGAAACTACCTGAGGAAATTGCATGCTGTTGGGCATTTTGCGAAAGCAACGTAACAGCACAGAAACTATAGTACAATGGCAAGAGCATAAACAAAAAAAATATTATAACTTTTTCATGCGCAAAAATAAGAAGTCTTTTGACAGCAAAAAACTTTGACATATCAGTAATTACAGAATTCCTAATTGTTACACCTAAGCATTGACAGAATGGATATTTGTTCTTCAATTACTTGCACCTTCAACGTAGATTCATGACATTCTACGCAGCAACACAGGCCCTAACCCTAACTTGCAAATACAAGCAGAGTTTTAAATCAAACCGGAATTACGTTTTATCTCCGATTAGGTCAAGCAAAAAAATCCTTGTTCGATCAATATTGGTCAAATATACACAAATTAGATTACCAAAAAGATCTAAATGGTGGTTACAAAAACCAGTAGGTCTTGCAATCAACAAAAACCGCGGCAATGCGGATATCTACTACGTCTCTGGCCAACGTCACATTCGAACTACGCTGTCATCGTCACGCAGTCAGAATTACTCAATAGTTTTGAGTTGATTCAAAGCATCCCACACAATGCACTAGCAATGTTACCACCTTACAGGATATTACTATCCATATCAAGTCACGTATTAAGCATTATTTCGACTACATCAAAAAAATTAGCAATTACTACTATTATACCAAAACACATTGCTCTTAAGTAACTCATTTTAGGTGTTTTCAGATAAATATTTTTGAATAAAACTAATTCCAATATCCCAATATTAAGCTGTGTACGCTCAAATCCTATGCAAGTCAAATCGAAACTGTTAATTTATATTTAATAATAACCTTTTAACATGCTAGCGAAGGCCAAGGAACAGCAACCCAATCATGCGTAGAAGCCACAAAAAAAAAAAAAAAGAAAATTAGCCATGTATAAAAATATAGCTTTAGCAGAACAGTTTATTACGACTAAGTTAGACTTGGGTTGGGCTGGCCGACTATAGGCATTGCAAATATTTTGGACATATTGATGGATTTACGTCTCAAAGCAGCAAAGCAGGAAAAGAGCTGTATTCGTTATTAAAAAATCAAGTTTCTAAATCGAAATTTTCTTATTACGATGGACAACACTAGGCTTCACAGTCGGTATTAGCAAATGGTAAAAACCAACGCAAATTAATTTTACCCATGAATCGATTTCGCTATATCTATGAAGAGTTCGAGAAATAAAACATTTAGGCCTATAACCAAACCACGGCAATATTACTTATACAGGACAAATGACAATGCAATGTTCTTGTAAACATTAAAACAATAGCTTATTTAAATTAGTCTATAAAGCTGGGGAACTATATCGTAAACATATCACAAGATATCCTTTACTAAGCAATTATTGTGACGCCTTAAAAGCGCAGACATATTATAGCTTGGTAAACTTTAAAATGCTATTATTAAAATCATGGTTTCACATGGGTAACCTTTTGCTTTTACAGAATTAAATTCAGTTCACGTATGCATACGTATTAACTTTAGAAAAATTGCGTACATTGCTTGGAAAAAAATGGAAAAAACGTTACTACTAATGGAAAACATTTGACGTGCGTTCAACTTAAAACTAAATGCGTAAACGCGACAATATACGCGAACCTAAAAGTCACTTAAAACGCAATGATCTAACAACTATCACACATGAGATTATGAGGTCTCTGAAGTAAGCTCATTAAGCTAATATTAATTCAAACTCTTGATGCTGAAATGGAGTAGATATAAGGTAAGTAGGGTTAGCGGTTTGGAAGCTGGACAACTTCAAGCGCTTTCAATTTCTTAAAACAAGCAAGATTAAAAAACTTTACCAAAATAAACATTGAACTAGTGTCAAAACAAATGCTCTTGTGGTTTTACGGTACACAAGAAAAAATAATACTTGAATAATAAGTACGCAGAAAAAAAAATCAACTGGTCCATTCATTAATAGCAATGCACCGTAAGTTAAACTATTATTAATGATGACGCAAAATATAGGCAATACAAAAACGTTGAAAACGGCTAGGCCAATTGAAAATAAATAAAAACAACGATTTTCCCGTACATAGCCCAGCGATACACTGCGCAGGCTACAGATCCTTCGCGGCGAGTTCGATTCACGGCTACGTCCAATCGCATTTTACATTACACCGGTGGCTGCTCACTCGAAGAGCGCAAGCTCACTTTGCAGTCTTTTTCATAAACTGTTAAATCTAAAGTTCAATAATTAGAAAAGTAACCTTAGTAACCAAAAAGCAGTAAAACGCAGTTTAAAACTCACTCTGACCGCACTGTTTGTCAGTAAATTCAGTAAAAACAGGAGAACTTGTAGTTCTATTCTAATCATGAAATACTGAGCAAAGGCAAGGATGCTTTTTTAATTCTTCTTGAATTCTTTCCTGAGACGGTTCCTGAAAATGCTTTCGAAACAGCGATTGTATCGTTCCACGTCGAGTCGATATTTCTTCATCTTTGCTTCTGCGCAAAACAAACGCAACTTTGAGTCAGTTTCGATACACATTGCAGTTTTCATAACCAGATTAGCGTAAAAAGCAGATGTTTTCGTTCACGAACCAAAATCCAGTCATTGCCTAGCGTCACAACATCGATTTTTAAGTTTTTTGTGCATTTTGGCAGTCGAACAGAACCAACAAAACAGCTGAAGGCTCATCTAGCCCCATTAAAACACACGTTAAATTCTTTTACTATAAGATAATGCGATATCAGTCTAAAACAAGAGATGTTTTTACAATGCTATGCATATGCAATTGATTATCACGGCAGAATCAACAATGAACGGAAACGCATTAAGAATAGATTATTGTACATAACACAGTTAAATATTTAAATAGCAGTGAAACATTTTGACGATTGGTATCAATTTCATTATAAGCTATGTTACATAAAATGTCACTTCTTACCCTTCCCATTTCGCAATGAAATGATCCAGTATTAAAGCAACAAAAAGATTAATGCAGACAACAGATGAAATGAGCCACCAAGCCACAAAGAAAAGTTGAGACCAAGGGTTCACTTCGCGTTTAAATGCTTGCAAAAATACACCCCAATTGTTCACAACCATCACATCCCACAGCACAACCTGTAACAACATAACGTTAATAAACCACATTCGACAAAAATTCAAGAAAATACCTACCAGTGACGCGGCAAAATCATCGAAATTATTGGCCCAATATTGCAATTGCTCGTACGTGCCACATTCATACACTCGAGTGGAGTTGCCTAAAAAAGAAACGTCATTTTAAACTAACAATTCCCAGTCGAAATACCACACTGAAAACTACGTCTGTAACACAAAACAAATGCAGCTTTTATAGGCAAATTTTTGAGCTATGTGAGTGAACTGTCTTCAAGATATTAACACTATCAAACAAAACTTTAACGACTGAATTTTCAGCAGATTTTTTTTCAACTGAATAAGAGTTCAGTATGGACGTTGCTAAACTACTTGAAATAAAACGACCTGGTAAAGCAAACGGACTGTACTTGTTACTGTGGTTCTCTTAATGACATGGCCTTTTCTGGTCCAATTTTAACGAAACTGGTATATATTTCAACGCAATAGGCTACGCTGAACTGGGTCTTAAGCTGCGATGCAAAGTTGTACCGTTTGCCAAAGGCTGAAAATAATGTACAAAAATGACACAGCGATAGTAAAAAATATACGCACCAGACGGTGGGGAGATGCTGTTTTCAAACAACATCATTCCCAAAATGGCGAAAACATAATAGATGATGATGATGATACCAGCAAATGATTTAAGGCTTCGAATGATTTCGAGGGTGACATTAGTCACTAAAGCCATGGGTTTGATGTTGGGAATAATTCGTAGTAAACGCAATAAGACTAATATATTGACGAATCTGGCACAATCCCACAAAGATAATCCATATCCATATGATATTTGGCTTGGAGTGCTAAACAAATAATTTCTTTTAACAAACAACAAAGTTGCTTCGTCACGTTTACGTCATATTTCAGTGTAATGTTGAGAACATGTCTTTCGCAGAACAACAATGTTTGTTCTATAACACATCATTGAAAAGTCTTTAGCGAAGGTCCAAACTTACACAAGAGAAAATGCTCGGTATCATATAACTGCAATAAATATCGCAATACCATATTTTACTACTAAAGAGTTGGCTAGATTTATCCACACAAGTTGGTAAAAAATTGCATAGCTTACCTGCCACCATATTCAGCAAGCTGGACTACTTCAAGACATACAAGAGCTATTGTGATTGTTCCATCGTATATGCAATTAAAGTCTACAAGATATCGCTGGCCTAGTGATAAAATCTTCAAAATTTGTTCGATAAAGTAGTAAACTGCAAAGTAAAAGCGTCAGAAAAACATCATCAGTGTTGGAAAACATTTCAACTCACCCACAAATATGTAGTTCATGATGTTTAATCTGCTAAATACACCTTGAAAAGACTCTTCATAATGAATGGATATTTCAATGGTCATTAGAATAGCATTCAGTAACACGACAAAGATGCCAACCATGTTGAAATAACGACTTAGCACGGCCCGCTGAATCAACTTCATTGTCTTTGACGACCATATAGGCACTAAAAAAATTGGTAGCCTTACATACGAGCATTTGAGATCTACCGTAATACAGTACGTTTACGTCCAAGGTAGCCGTGAAATATTTCTGATTTGCCCAATTCAATCGTATATGCAATTCTGCACTTGCAAACGTAAAGTCCTACTTTACTTTTTCACTGCAAAATAATAGCTATGCAAAATTCCGTAACAATAAAGATCACGAAAAGTAAATGGACAGTAAAGCGCAAATAGAACAGGAAAAAAGCTAAAGCGCACAGGCCTCATTTTAATACGTCGATTCTACACACTTAACACTTACAGTGGTTCGAGCAAATCTGTGAGTTTTAACAGCAAATTAAATAGGGTTCTCGGTCTCAAAAATACGTATAAAATGACTCCGTGTATTGTAGAAACTCTCCGTATTAAAACACTTACTGTTTTTACGAGGCAGGAGAGACCGACAAACAGAGTCCATGTCTTTAAACAAGACACAAAATTCGTCGAGATCCAAATGAATTTGTCTATGGTCAATATTTCTTACGGCAGTACCAACGATATTACGCTGATCTGGAGTCATGCGCACGCCTTGTATTACTTCTTTGACAACGGCAACGGAGACTCTGCAGTAAGCAAATTAAGAACAGCCGACTCAGCACAATTTAAAGGACTGTAATATTAGCTCAGCTGTTAGGTACTTCGCTATGTTGAAGACACCAGGAGTTTGATTCCCGGACCAGTGAAAGGGGACACAGCGTCGCCAACGGCTCGCCACCCTGTGCTGTCCAGGCGTAAAGCCGCGGAGATGGACCCCGTCCCTCGTTACACGCTTCGATGTACGACCGCGAGTTCAGCGAAGATTTCAATTTTTTTGATTTGAAGTTTATTCACTACTGTTCTGTTTATAACTGACAGGGCTATTACACAATTTACATTGTCGCACTACAAATTCACAATGCTTAAATATACTTAATGCAACTTTGAACAGCTCAGATGTAAGAGCGTCTGCCGCGGGAGCTGTAGACTTGGGTTTGATTCCGAGTCGGATCAAACCAATGACTTTAAAATTGGTATTCACAGCTTCCCTGCTTGCCGCTTAGCATTAAAGGGAGACAGTGAAAAGAACAAGCCGGTAAGTTCAGTTGCCGTACCGTTGGAAAAGGCACTTACTGGGATTCCCCCATCTTGGTATGGCAGATAAATGGCTGTCAACTCCTAAGTGAGCTCGTATAGCACATTGACCGCTTTCTCGTGATACAAAACTACAAACATTTAAAGCTAAACTCAGATGATTGTTGTTTTTTAATTTGTTTTGCAGAAGCGAATGCAAAATCAAAGGAACAACTTTATCATTCTTGTATTAGCTACCATTTACCTAGCCATTCCCGAAGCATCATCAACACCATCCATCTTCGCTAATGCACAGTGGGCAGCATTAAGAGCAACACATCTTCGAAAATAACTGGTCTAAAAATCAATATTGTACTACTTAAAACAAACAGAAGCAATACTTGCCATTACTACTACACTATTTCTGTAGTCTGAACAGTCAACCATCAACTAAGAAGTACTACCAGCATTCACAGACTAGATATTCACTGTCAGCGAGATGGCCTAGCGGTATCGCGCGCAGGTGACAGATCTTACGTGATGGGTTCGATTCCAGCTGGAGCCGATCGCAATTGACATATATAATGGGTGGCTGCTGACTCGAAGAGCGCAAGCTCACTTCGCAGTCTCCCTCAATTACCGTTGAATTTTCTGTTCAATATAATTTGAAAATAACCTCAGTTATTTTTTGTTTATTATATTTTCACTTAATACAGCCCATACACTTGATTCCCGAACAAAAATAGGTGTTTCAAAACAGGCTTCCAAACAGATTAGACCGTTATAACTTATTACAATAAGCCAGTTTTCAAAAACAAGCTTTTATAATCAGTAAGGTTTACACAGATCAAAACATCATTGCACAGTGTAGCAAAAAATGAAGTATATATTGCAAAACAACATGAAGATATCTGATAATATGAACACTGAACGAGAACATTTCACAAAATCTGCAAGACTACGGAAAAAGTTAGTTAGTTAGTTAGTTGCATATTTATCCTCCTATCACGAGAAAGCGATCAAAGCGCTATACGAGCTCGCTTAGGAGTTGCCAGCCATCTACCACACCAAGATGGGAGAATCCCCCTAAGTGCCTTTCTCACCGGCACAACAAGTAAACTTGCGGGCTTGTTCTCCACACTGTCCCTTTAATGCTGAGCGTCAAGCAGGGAAGCTGTGAATACCAATTTTAAAGTCATTGGTTTGACCCGACTCGGAATCAAACCCGAGTCTACAGCTCAAGAGACAGACGCTCCATACCATTCGGCCAACTGAGCCATCTGAGCTGTATAAAAAATTTAATACTTTGGGAATGTAATAACTTACCTGCATGGAGCATTTGAAGTAGCCACGAAATTGGTTATAAATAATGGCAGTGAGAAGATTAAAAATCAAAAACGTTCCAGCCAATGAAAAAACAATAAAATATATAGCGAACAACCTGAAATTAAAACATATATATAAATGATGCGTATATTCCACTGCATCATTGTGGGAAAAAGCCGCAACCAATATAGGCAAAACCACTGGGAGTTTTAACAAATTTACATGGTTCATGAGACGAGAAATTGGCATAATATTTACGGCTTTTTACGCATGCTCTAAACTTAATCCTTTTCACAAAACTTTCCAAAATATCTTATCGTTTTAGTACCGAAGAAAACTGTAGTTTATGTCTTTGCTATGAAGCAATACAGAGTTGCTTTTACATTGCATAGTGTTATTCGTTAACTCATTAAACTGGTAGAACTGATAAAACTTCTTGCCTGTTTTCCGAATACGACGGCATCATTACATCCGGATTATTCGCTGTAGTAAGAAGAACTAGAAGAGACATAACGGCAGTATCAAGGCTGCTAAAATACAACTTCCATTCAGTGGTGTTAAACACATCATCATTCGGACCACTGGAAGTGCCATTCACTTCTTTTTTCTACAAGTTAAAAGTTTTTACAAAATTGGTAACAAATCATTATCTACAGAAAATCGACATCCGTCACAAACCAACCACCAAAGACGTGCGTTCTTCCATTGGATTTCTCATTTCTATTCAGAAAGACAACAAGACGAGTTTCGCGAAAGATTGGAAATATACACCTAGCAAATACATTTTCGAGACAATGAGACCATGCTTAAATCAACCCTGACTCTGAACCAAAAGTCAGCAGTGCACTGTCAAGGTGCGTTTACACTGAATGCGCACGCGCATGCATTTGCCAGCGCGTTGCAACAACCGTTTACACACAACGCGTCGCGCATACACCTGCAAAAGCATTCGTCAGCTGCTAGACTAGGCTACCTAAAAAGCGGTTAAACATTCTTTCCGATTTTTGCGGACAGAAATAAAAGAAATGACTGACTGAGGCTTGGTGCTAGTCGCATATTGCATGAGATTTGTAATTCAGCGAACAAAGGACCCGAGTCAAGCACATAATGAACTTATTTCGCTTCGAGTCCAAGGCCTTTAAAATTATCAAGGCAAAATAATTGCCGTACAGTAGCCTAGTGCATATTTGCAATATTTTCAACTTCATTTCAGTTTAGGTTTGCATTTTCCATTGCATTTTTAGGCTAGGTTAGATTATACAAAAGGAACCTCGTTTGGTCAACATGTGCTTTTTCTTGCTTGAAAAATCGTAAATTTCATGTCTTTTTAACTGAAAATTGCATCAGCCTAGTTAACCACTAAATCAAGCCTTCCAAAATACCTCATTTGACAAGCTATTTCCATTCTGCTAAACTCAAACACTAAGCAATTGCTACTTTGTAGCATAAAAAATAAAAACCGTGTTCAAAAAAGCAGCCAGAAGTGTTTTACCTGAGTTTAGAATTGGCTAACCAGCTACATCAGCCTAGAAAGTTTAAGAACTTGCGCTTCTTTTAGATGCGCGTCGCATTTAAAATCACTTTTCACGCGAAGCAATGCGGAGTTAGCGCGTTGCGCGTATGCAAATGACGGGAGTTTCCCACTTACAATAAAACAAACAAAAATCCTCGCGCGCAATGCGCTCACGCGCACTCAGTGTAAACGCACCTTTACACTGTTGTTCCGACCAACTCAGCTGACCTATATTTTCATGCGAATTCGAAACAATGAAAGCAAGATTGCAAGGAAAACAATGAAGTAAGTTGGCTCTTCACTTAATTGCCTTCCAGAACAGGCGTCAAATATGATGGAATCCATTATGCATGGTAAATTATTAATTTATAATGAAGAGCCGCTATGCTGGATAACTGACGAGAGCCAAAACTTCACATGCAAAACGTTTCAAAACTGAAATCTCTTACATGAAAAACAAGCATTCCAAGCATTGTGAAAAAATATAAATGCAGCGACAACAACGTCAGAACTGATATGATTTCAGGAACAGTATTCCACATGGCTTTGAGAGTCTTTTTCAACATTCTGGTATTTTGTGCCAAAAAGTATGGACGAAATAAGCGACGAACACGAACGCTAAAACATAAGCAATATAGTCAGCAATTTTGTATTGTATTATGTTTGGTATTATAATATATTTACCCTCCTGTCACGAGAAAGCGATCACAGCGCTATATCGAGCTCGCTTTGGAGTTGCAGGTCATCTGTCTACTACACCAAGATGGGAAAATTCCGCAAAGTGCCTTTTCCAACGGCACAACAAATAAACCTGCCGGTTTGTTCTCCACACCTTCCCTTTAATGCTGAGCGTCAAGCAGGGAAGTTGTGAATACCAATTTTAAAGTCGTTGGTTTGGCCGAAATGTACTGTGCATGAATAAGGAAGATCTCGCTTTGCACAAAACACAGTAGCGGCTTAATAATCATGCAGGGTATTTGAAGTAATTAATAAAATTAACTCCGGCTTTCTAGTTATTATACAGTAAGTCATACACCACTTTAGTATATACAAAAACTTTACAAATTTCAGTTGTATACAATGCCAAATACATACACAGCAGGATTGGTTAAGAACTGTAACTCATACGATTGAACTAGAATCTCGCGCTTGGTTAGCAGTAATTCTGCAACAAGTAACCTTAAGATGCTCTAAATCCTTACCTGTAAACTTGATTTCCAAGGACCAAAGATATTATGATATCAATAAACGATAAAATCAGAACTAAATAGCCACCGACCAACCAAGGATTGCTTTTTATAAATGATATCTGTGTTTTCTTTCCATACGTGGACAAGTAACCCTGCACTATTCCCGAAAATGCCAATATAAACAAGCACACAAGCTCAATTCCTTCAGTGTAGCCATCAGGAAGGGTAAATCTGAAATACAGCAAAAACTAAAAATTACAATAAGCAATAATAATTAGTGAATGTATGTTCTTCTTGATGTACAAGCAAGTAGTATGAAAAGTTCATTGTTACCACTTCAACACAGTAACTTTTTTGCGTTGTTTCTGTTTGCCAATTCTTTTATTGAACTGAGTCACCACAATGGGTAAGCATTTTAATGAACGTAGATAGTTATGTTCATTAAAATACAGTAAACAAGATTGCGATAAAAATCGCCAAATGAATGTAACATTTTATGCAACATAGCTAATTGCAAAAACATTAATATAGTTTTAAACTTTTTAAGCACCGAACCATAGGTTATCAAAAGTTTTTGTTTTAATTATGGTTTACTAAGAATGAACTGTGCAATAACTAGCTTTGCACTTCTACCACAGCAACACCATAAAAGTGAAATTTATTGCGATGCTAAGAAGAAACTAAACTTGCTTGAACAGAAAACTGATATCCAGCAACACACAGCCTAGTTCTTGGCACTTGACTCAAAATGTTAACATCGAACTTTCCTGGCAGTTTTGTACAATGGGTTGTATGGTCATTTTTATATGACTCATGATCACAAGATGGAGGCTAATATACTTTTTGCACAAGTTTAATCACAAAGACAAAAGGGTATAATAACCTAAATTTAAAAATTCCCAATAGACAACAATGAATCAACTAGTAACTCAAACCATAACTTTATATAACCAGATGCAGAATGAGTGATATCTTTGTTTCAATTTATGCACATCACTTTTTTTGCTTTTTTCAAAGAAATGATTGATCCAGTCATAATTAATAAATAAACTTTGTTCATTGACATACACACTACACAGCTACTTGTGCTGCTATTCATTAAAGAGTAATTTACTTGGTGTATACCAGGGGTGGGGAACCTGCGGCCCACGTGCCACATGCGACCCGCTTAAGTTTTGAATGTGGCCTGCGTCAGAACTTTGTTAAGCATACAACAAACTGGTAGAATAAAAAATATTTAGATTTCGTAAAAATTGCTTCACATTCTGCTACATGGTATATAGTTCAAGTTCAAGTTCATTATTTCGTTACATAAGTTAAATCAATCACAAAAAAAAAAACAAGACAACATAGAGGCACACCGTTAAAGTTATGTGCAGTGTTGATGAAATGGTAACAGGAAGCTGCGAGGGGACCATTCGGTCATCGAGTCGAGCAGCCACCTTAGTCATTTGTAGGGTGCTAGACGAAATTACTGCATCTCTTGGCTAATTTATAAAATTTAATGAAGTGTGGATATATTAATATCGCATCGACCTATTGTGAGTGTTGAGTGGTTTTTAATAACATATTTGTCACCAATATTATGCAGTCCTGCAATAGATTAGAAAAAAAATATTTTGTAAGCGCGAAGCTTCAATAGTTAGAAAGTAAGATTTTTTTGTATTTCATTTTAAACTGATTGAAAGAGAGTTTTCTTAGGTCATTAGGTATAGAGTTCCAAATTTTAACCCCTTGAAATTTGGAACTTCTTTGCAATTTGTTTGTTTTGTATCTTGGCAAATACAGGTTGTTGCTACATGAGGCCAACAGTGTTGTTCGTGTGTGTATCGAAATGACTGGAGTAAAGAAGGAAGAAAATGCAATAGGAGTGGTTTTATGAGCGTATTTGAACATTAATTTAGCAATTTCGTGGGTATATAGGTCATTTAACTTTAATATGTTAAGCTGAGCATAACAGGGATTAGCGTTGCTCTGCCAATGACAATTTGTTTAATGGCACGATTTGGAAGGCTGGAAAGACGCTGTAAGTAAGATTTGAATGTCGTGCCCCATATTGCGATGCCATAAAGCAAGTGAGGGTGTATCATGGAGTATTATAACGTACACAATGCTTTTGCAGGTAAAACGTGTCTAAGTTTAGTCATTATTCCGATAGATCTAGAAATTTTTGATTCTAATTGTTTGATGTGGATTTCAAAATTTAATTTTTTATCAATCGTGATACCCAGATATTTGACCGACTCATTGATTGGAATTGTGGATCCATTAAAAACTAGGTGTATGTTAGGTGGGGGACTGGTAGCCTTGGGTGGTATTATTAAAACTGACGTTTTTTTAGGATTAACCATTATTTTATTAGCTTTAGTCCATTTGTAGACATTTACTAGTTCTCGGTTTACGCTATTCTTCAGTAACGATGGGTTGGATGCTTGAATCACCAGGCACAAGTTATCGGCAAATAATCTGGGTTTAGAGAACAATGCGTTAGGAATGTCGTTGATGTAGATAAGGAATAATAAAGGGCTAAGGTTACTCCCTTGCGGAACACCAAATCTATCAACTGCGTGATTGGCGCGTAAATTTTTGTCGGCAACAAATTGTGAATTAGTTAAAAATGATTTTAACAGCTTTAGAGCAATTCCACGAATTCCATAGCGCTCTAGTTTATCCAGTAATATGGAATGACATGCAGTATCAAAAGCTTTTTTAAAATCTAATAAAACTATGGCAGTGTAATCATTACTCTCAATGTTATCATAAGGGTTCGTAAGAACATCTAATATAGCATGAGAAGTAGATTTGTTATTTGGAAAGCCATATCGTGTTTCGGCTATGACAGAATGTTTTTGAAAGAACGAGACCAAGCGCGTATAAATTAACTTTTCAAATATTTTCGAAAGACAGGTTAGTATAGATATTGGACGATAATTATTTACTTCTTTTTTCCCTGCTTTAAATAAGGGAATAATTTTTGCTATTTTACAATTTCGCGGGAATACACCAAATTGTATGGCATTGTCAAAAAAATATCAGAGTGCTGGAGCTAAAATGTTTCATGCAAAGCGTAAAAAATAAGGAGCAATATTGTCATGGCCTACAGCTTTACTTAAATTCAGGGAATTAATCAAATTTGTCACTTCATTGATTCTAGGAGGATCAAAATATACTGAGGATTTTACCTTGTGGCGTAAAAAGTTCGCAAATCCACTGTCGTTTGAATCAAAAAATCTCAGCCAATTGCTCTCTGATCTTTGAGAAAAACTCATTAAATTCATTTAAGATTTTTTGTTTATCAGTGATTTTGCAATTATTAACAATTATCTGCGAGGGTAAATTGTTATTAGAGTTAGACGTAGTAGAAGGAATCAACGAGCGAAGAAATTCCCACGTTGTTCGAGGATTACATTTATTTTTTTCAAGTTCTTCGTCAAAGTAGTATACTTCATTTTTGCATTACTTTTAATTTTCGTTAATTTGTTAGAAAACCCTCTCCTATGGATTGCCACCTTAACGTGGTGGGGAGGTTTGAGTTTTCAATGATCCTTAGAGCAACGCCGTCGGTAGTGTTTAATCACTACCATCAGGGTCACCCATGGCGGTAAGGTCGAAGGAGAGAAACAGACCAAGTAGCAATACAATGCTGTAGCTAAATGGAAAGTTGTAATAACAATATTCATGCTGCATTGGACGGCGCGCAGGATAAAAAGGTCCGCGTTCGACTTTTAGGCAGAGGGACTTGTTCGAAAAATAAGCTACAGTCTCCCCCACAAGCTGACCGTCACCGGAAACCCACCAACGCAGTCGCTAAGCGTTTGGGGAGGCAAATGGGGGCAGCGCACAGAAAACGTACTCGAGTTGGCTGCCGGGATCAAACTGCCGGGATCTAGCTATCGGGAACTGGAACGTTTTGTCACTGACAGGAAAACAGCAGGAGCTTGTTTGCGAAGCCCAACAGTATCGCCTTGATGTTGTGGGAATTTCATCAACAAAGCGCCAGGGTTCTGGAACTGTCGAGTTGAACGGTGGGTGGAAAATTTTCTACTCAGGTGTTGATGCAGCAATGTCTGCTCAAGCTGGTGTTGGCTTACTTGTGAGCCCCAACATAGCTGAGAGTGTCGTTGACTGGGTACCACTGGGAGGAAGGGTTTGTCTTCTAAAGCTAAGGCTGCAGGAGCGATCTCTGTGTATATTGCAGGTGTACGCACCTAACATAGAATCACAGTACGAAGCCTTTCTGGAGGAAGTTGAGGTTGCATTGGGAAAAGCAACTTCATCAGAATCCCTTGTCCTTTTGGGCGATTTCAATGCACATGTGGGCATCGACAATGCAACCTGGAAAGGTGTTATTGGGCAACATGGTGACCCTGACATTAACAAGAACGGAAGGTGTTTATTGCAGTTCTGCGCCACCAATGGGCTGTGCATAATGAACACATTTTTTCAGCACAAAAGAATTCATAAGTACACCTGGTACAGAGACTCTCTGGGACAACGCTCCCTGATTGATTTTTGTATCGTTTCGGCGGACTTGTTTTCTACCGTGTCTGATGTCCGTGTTAAAAGAGGGGCTGAGTTGTCAACTGATCACCACCTAGTTGTCTGCACTTTGAAAGCTTTGAAACCCTTGAAAAAACAAAAGACTTTTCGACCACGAGAAACTTATCGAATCAAATGGGAATCATTGGCTGACAAAGAGGTACGAACTGCATTTGCAGACAACATTGCATCTAAGTTCAAAGAACTTCCGACCTCTACTGAAGACATTGAAACTGAGTGGTGTTTGTTTCTAACAGCAGTCATTGCGTCCGCTACTAACTGTTGTGGACGTAAGCGTGTTGGAGGGACGAAGAGTAGCGAGAAAAGAACTCCTTGGTGGAACCAAGAAGTTAAAGAAGCTATTCGTGCGAAAAAAGTGGCCTATAAGGCCTGGCTTGCAAATAAGTCATCACTTGAACTTCGTTCGCAGTACTCTGAAGCACGTAAGACGGCAGCCACAAAAGTTAAACTGTCTAAGGAAAGAGCCTGGAAGGAATTTGGAGAAAGGTTAGACGATGATTTCAAAACGGCAAACAAAGTGTTCTGGCAGACCATTTGCCGTTTGCGTGGAAAAAGATCTCGAGCCGCTCTCTTTATCGAAGATTCAAATGGTGTGACTCTGAAAGATCAAGATGCTATTTTGAATCGGTGGAGAGAGTACTTTAGTGATCTTTTAAACCCAGTTGATGCTACACCGATACAAATTCACGAAGAACAGGTCGGGGAAGATATTCAGATAACCGAAGCAGATGTGAATGCAGTAATCAAATCATTGAAAACTGGAAAAGCACCTGGTGAGGATGATATCAGACCTGAAATGTTAAAAGCAATGAACATACATGGTGTTTGTTGGCTGACTCGTGTTTGTAAGGTGGCGTGTAGTACTGGGCAAGCACCAAAGCAATGGCAAACTAGTGTGATAATACCTATCCACAAGAAAGGAGACAAGAGAAAATGCACCAATTATAGGGGCGTATCTCTCATCAGTGTCCCGGGTAAGGTCTATGCCAAATGCCTTGAAAAGAAATGCCGTGAAATAGTCAAGCCTAAACTAACGGATGCTCAGTGTGGCTTTCGTCCTGGCCGAAGCACAATGGATCAGATCTTTGCCTTGCAGCAAATCTTTGAGAAGTCGTGGGAATATGCAAAAGAGGTCAATGCATGTTTTGTTGATCTTGAAAAAGCATATGATCGCATTCCTAGAGACAAGCTTTGGGCGGTGCTGTTGCAGTATGGCATTGATGGCCAGTTACTAACTGCCATTAAGTCACTGTACATGCATTCCGAGATCTGTGTTCGTGTTAACAGTGCAACGACGAAACCTTTCAGAGTAAGTGTGGGACTACGGCAAGGCTGCTTTCTTTCACCTATTCTGTTCCTTATTTATATGGATAGAATAGTTAAGAAAAGTGAGTCTTGTGGCGGAGTATAGATCGGGGAATGCACTGTACAACGTCTGTTATTTGCAGATGATCTTGTGCTACTCGATTCTACCCAAAATGGTCTCCAGCAAGCTCTTGACAGGTTTTCGGATGCATGCTCTGTTGCCGGAATGAAAATCAGTTCAACAAAAACAGAAACCATGTGCCTGTCCAGACAACCAAAGCAGTGCTCTCTCCAAGTTGATGGAGTACCACTAAAACAGTCAGAGAAATTCAAGTACCTCGGCATCTCATTCACGAGTGACGGCAGACAAAATAGCGAATTGGATATCTGCATCGGAAAAGCAAGTGCAGTAATGCCCCAGCTCTACCGATCTGCGGTAATGAAACGGGAGCTTTGCACCAAGGCAAAGCTATCCATTTTCAGATCAGTCTATGTTCCTATTCTGACTTACGGCCATGAGTGTTGGATCATGAATGAGAAAGTGAGGTCTCGAGTTCAAGCAGCCGAAATGGGATTCTTGCGAAGAATTAGCGGTTTGACCTTGTTGGACAAGGTTAAAAGTGCAGATATTCGTGAATCTCTAAACATCGAATCGCTGCTTCTCCAACCAGAAAGATCGCAACTGCGTTGGTATGGACATGTGACACGAATGTCCCAGGAAAGAACAGCCAAAAAACTGCTCTGTTCAACACCAATTGGTCGAAGGCCTAGAGGCCGTCCCAGAACTCGCTGGCGAGATTACGTAGAAGATCTTAGTTGGTCTCGCCTTGGCATCCCAGCAGAGCATCTATCCTTTGTTGCAGAGGATCGAGATGCTTGGAGGCTCCAACTTGAGCTGCTGCCCCCGCGACCCCCCAAGGATAAGCGGGTCCAAAAAATTGATTGATTGTTAGAAAACTTTTTGTATTTTAACATCATGGCTGCATCACCCTTAATGTAGTGAGTTCTATGCATCTTGTTTTTGAGACAAATTAATTGGTAGATGTTCCTAGTAATCCATGGATTCCTTTTAATTTTTTTTTTTTTTTGCTTTCGAGACATGCGTTTCAGTGGTGCGTGTTTGTCTATTGTGTGTTGAATGATTGACACAAATGCCTCAAAGCTATCGTCAAAATTAGTTTCAGTGATCTCTTCCGAATCTAGCATGAAATTAAATATGGAATCATTTAAGTCAGTACAGTACCTATCAACATCAAAGTTGTACTTATATCTAAATGTGAAATGGGACTTCACAAAATATAGGGTAATGATCAGATATATTAGCAGTTTGAATAACCCCACGTCTAATAGAATGAGAAGTGTCATTAGTAATTACATGAGCTATTACTGTGGATGAAGTATCAGTGACTCTGGTAGGAATTGTGATAATGGGCACGGAACCGCAGCTAATTAAACTGTTTATGTAATGGGTCGAAGAAGGTGTTCTTGCTTTTGCAGATATGTCAATGTTTATATCACCAAGGACGTAAAATATTTTTTTCGACAATAAGTTAATGGTATTAATTTAATGTTAATGGTATTAATTTCATGGTATTAATATATATATTTAGTGGCATAAAAAACACGCAAAAGTCTCTGATTTTGCGGCAAAAAACAACCCAACGTGAAAGTTTAATAAATTTGCTACGTAATATCGCTTATTTTTAAAACAAAATTAACAAATTTAAAGTAAATGTGGTCCGCTGAAAATATTATGCAATCAATGTGGCCCGCTGTGGTTTGCCGGTTCCCCACCCCTGGTGTATACTATATTGTGAAAGTCCTGAAAAAATACCTGGTATATAATCTTCTTTGATCTGAAGACCAAGATATGGATGATGGGGTTTCAAAAAACGCCAAGATTAATATCAAAAATGTAGCAACTGCTACTGAAAATTTAATGGGTGCAGAATGATACCATCGATACAGTTTTAAACAAAACAATGTCGTTTTATGGTGTATACTACGATACTGAAAGGCGTCTTCCAAAAAAACAATGCCTTGTAACTTTGATTCTTCCTCGGACGAACTAGGAATAACTCCAGATAATTCATGTTCCACAAGAGGAGAGGTGATAGTGTGATCTACATCATTGATGGAAATATCATTTATAGTTACTGTTCTTGGACGAGGTTCTTGTGTAACACCTGGTTTTGTATAATCATAACCATTTGAATTGCGACTACCAGGAGAAATAGTATGATCACTTGAAACAATTTCTTCCATTGCAGCTACTTCACCATTTTCTGTCGAACTAATAAAATCTAATTTCACATTCATTCCATTGTTGCCTTCAAAGATTTATTACTGTTAAATACTGTGATGTGAGTACCTGGCTGGAATTTAAAACACAAGAGATAGACAATGATTATGAACACAAACCAGCTTTCATCTTAAATAATTTCACAAAATTTACCAGTAGCACTACAATAAATAAGAAAATTAAAAAGGTGAACTACCGGTAGAGTGGTACAAAAAAAGTGGACATGCCTATGGGCTTCCACAAACCAGTGAACTCAGCATGTGCAATGTGTTACAGCTGATGGACTAATACCAGAAAACAAAACGAATTCTTTACCGGAGATCATTTGACCAATTTTGTCAAATTGGGCTCCTCACCTTGAGGGGCCCCGCGCAAGTGGGGTTCTTTTTCTGTATTATGAGATACAAGATAGGGGAAAGTACCTAAAGTTGAACCGGTGCATAACAAAGTCCGTATACGAGGTTATGCGAACTTTGGTGCCTAATAATTATGGATCATTTCTGTTTTCTTCTAAATGAAATAACAAATCTGCAGCTGTTAAAACCAAGCATTGGTAAGGAAAAAAAACTTGCGCATTTGTTTAATCACGTGGGTTTGCTGTTTACAAAAAAATATCTGTACTCTGAAAATGGTCTTAGAAGAGGTTCATTTAATTTTCAGTTGTAGCTTTTTAACATTCATTTAAGGAAGCATGCTTTCCACTAAAAGCAATTGAAGCGTGAGTTAAGTTGTTGAATGTTCACTATTTAATAAAATCAAAAGCGTTGAGAAACCCTCAAGATTCATAGCAACAAAGTCAATGGCACAGTGGAAACAGCACATCGAATTAATTTGAAGCAATTTATGGACAAAAGCGACTTTAAGGGTCAGGGCATATGCATCCCCGAAAATTTTTAAACAGTAATGGCAATTTTGATACTTTTTGAAAGCTTTTCAGGGTAATTTTTGTTTATTTTTTGCCTTCAATTCGACATCTTCACCAAATATGAAGCTTTTTCGCAGGTACATTTGCGATAACGGTACTTAAGGCATATACAGGCCTATATCTGAAGGAGTTTCAAAATAAAAAAACGTATCGCAAAATTATTGCATTGTGGCATAACTTTCATCATATTACCGCAATGCTGGTCTGAAATTTCAAATTGTCTTATTTGACTTTCTTGGTGTTAAAAGTAACACAAAAAAGCTGGGGTCGCAAAGGGGTGGGGCTGCCCCCCCAATCAACAGACTTGCTTTTTTGAAGACAGCGACTCTTGAGCATAAATTTAAACTTTCTATGTTTTGTTGAAACAGCTTTGGCTGAACTTCGCCCATCGTTTGCAATAACAATTATTAATAATGGAAATTGTGTTGTTAGCAACACAGCAAGCAACGAAGCGTCTTCCACGTTCCACTGTTTTTCTTTTGTCTCAAACTCATAAAACGACATGAGATAGTGACATAACACTTGCACAGCTATCTCACGTGCAACAGCATTTTAAGAGTTCAGATCAATGTCAGCTTGCTGTAAAGTTCTCGTTGATGAAACAGATTGTAGCATGAATCGTTTCTGTAATTTACAAAATTGATCCAATATTTGCTCCCCTCCCCAAGTCGGCTGCTCTCCCTAGTCGGCTGTTCTGGCGTCGACTCTGAATAAAAGCATCCAAATTACCTTATATTGTTTTACAGCAAGTATTAAATGTCTGTCTTTTTGGCTTGTATGTAGCCCAATATGTTTTTTTAAATATAAACATCCATACATGTTACTATAAAGAGTAGGGGCCCCGCCATCAGATTTCTAATTGGGTCTCGCAGCTTTTAGCACCGGCCCTGCCGGAGATGGTATCAGTCAGTGGTAGTGGTACTGTATAATAAGAGCAATAGCACCAACAAGATGTGCAAAATAGTTTCTTGAGCAATAGTCAAAAATATACCAGTACCGGTACCTTACTTGACTGCTTGATATTGTGATACTAGTCTAGCTATTGATCTTCATCAACATAATCTTATGGACTAAGCAACATTTCTGACCAATGCATCGTATTTACTATGCCTAAAAGTTGGGGTCTCATCTAGAGTAAGCCGTCTGCGTCTTTTGTCAGTTTTGTTGCCTTACCGCAGTACCAGCTGACCAGGACAGGTTATTCTAGAGGCAGACGACTTTTTCTAGATGAGACCCTAAAAGCTGACCCAGAGTAAACTCATGGTAAACTAGAGCTAGTTGCTTTCTTCATTTTTTCATACTGCATAGGATTCCATAAAATTAACAAGAGTGAAATAAAGTGTTAAGAAGGCTACTGGTATTATTGTATCACTATCAGTAAGAGCTGATTTGACAGTTTGAAAAAAGAACTTTATCAATTCAGTATGGTACCGGTAATAGACTTAATCATTTTGCTCTGCATTACTTATGAAAATGGAAACATTGAAATTCAAGGGAAAGTTAACATTATTGAAATATACCGCTTACTTGGTGACTGCTAGTCCGGTCGACTTGCTTTTAAAAACAAAACCAACCTTAAAGCCCGTTCAGTTTTTATTGTTCTAGGCCTACAATGTACACCGCTAGGCTAGTCTACACTGATACTGGTACAGCAGTATTTTCACACAGAGTTCTAAATTCAGAAATAGTGTACAGTAATGCAGAATGACATACTGGTACTGTGCAAACCTTGTGGTAGGCTACTGCTTAAAGGAATAAAACTTTAAGATAATTAATCCTCTACAGCTCTAGTCTATTTATAATTTATTCAGTATCCTCAATTACTAACTCAAATTTAAGCAAATTTACTGATTTACGGGTACCATACCATAATTTTGCGATGCAGTGGCAATCTCAATTCTCAACAATCCTAAGGCATACCGTACTCAACCCATGCTCTAAAGCTCTTTTACGTACCACCTTCTGAGTGTTGAACGGGTAGATCGAAATACCAAAATCAAGCAAAATCAACCAAAATCAATCAAAATCAACCAAAACCAACCAAAATCAACCAAAATCAAGTTGAAATTACGCTTTTTTTCAAAACTTTTACTTGCATAAGGTGCAAGAGGTAGATACGCACTCGCACAATCATTTTTAAAACTTTTAAACAATTATTTCGGTTGATTTTGGTATTTTGAAGGATTGCACAGTTTCGCGTTGTTAAACATCGCTAGACACTTTGAGTAACGAAAAGCAATGACGTCATTTGCCCCCCCCACACACTTTTTTGGCCAAAGAGTAATGTTTTCGTGTCGCTTAATGAGGTCCCTAGCGCTTAATGAGGCCCCTCAGGGATTCTACCTTGCGTCATTGTGAAGATTTTATAATATTTATGTCGCTTAATGCATCACTATAATAGGCTATTAGTGAAAAACGAAGGTGTCCTTAAACTTATGTCCCAGACTGTATAACCAGAGTTGGGAAGATTCGAGTCCGGTTTTTGAGGACTCGGACTCGGACTCGTGACCTTAGGACTCGGACTCGTAACTTTCAATTTTACTGGACTCGGTCTCGGACTCGTAACTCGAGGACTCGCACTCGGACTCGTAGAAACAGCACAAGTCCCAACACTGTGACGTAAAAAACGCTTAAAAGGAGGCGTATTTAAACATACCGTACGTTTGATTTACAAACTCCAAATTTCAAAACTTTTGCCCACCCTCCCCAATCGAAAATCCTGGCTACGCTATAGTGTGCTGGCGAAAGCTTTGTGTGAAATACGGTTGCTTAGTCCGTATAAAGTGTCATCCTTGATTGATTGATGATTGATTTCTTCATTTTTATCCTCCTGTCATGAGAAAGCGACAGAAGCGCTCTGCGTATAGGACGAATCCAGACTCGCTTAGGAGTTGCCGTTGTTTCCGAGTTGTCCGATTGAAACTTGTTTCTTGCTTGTTCAATTTACTGCTTGCTGAGGTTCCGCCAAGCAGAGATAATCGTCGTGAACAATCTTATCCAAGAAGGATGGAAAGTACTTTGTGAAACGACAACGAAAAAAACAATTTGTAAACATTCCTTTAAAGAATCAGCCTCTAAGTTCTGATGTACTTACAGTGCGACGTTACTATGTTAAACACACCGCAGGTTCTTACGAAAAACGTGTATCGTGGATCGAGTGTGATGACCATCACGTAGCATGTTATGAATACAAAGGAAATTTTCCAGGACCGAATCGCCATGGCAATTCAAAACAAAATAACACGCGTTACACTCGATTAAAACCAGCAGTTATGGACAGAATCAAAGAAAAGTGTTTGGTAACAAATCCCACCGACATATTTGACAGTGAAGACTTGATTGATGGGCCAAGAAATGTGAAGCAGGTTAGCTCTGAAGATTTATAACGTGTTCTGCCCCGAAAATGCGCTATTAATACGCACTATTAGTAGCCTTTTCCTGCAGTAGTGGAATGCATAGGCCTAATATACAAAACATCAAAAATTGGGCAACTCTGTAATTTATTTGGGCATCCCTGAGGCCATTTTCGACAGTCTTTGAAACTGAGCCCCCCCCCCGGTAGATCCAAGATTTGCCCCCCGTCCCTACGGGAACAAGCAAAGGGACCCCCAAAAGCTATAACTTTCAGGGCTCCGCCACGAACCCCGCTGGGGGAACTAATAGCTAGCGTTCCCCCCAGACCCCCTAGCTGCTATACAATAAAGAAATTGCGCAAAGCACGAACCACAAGAGGCCAAAAAAAATTATAGACAAGAGTTTCGACTTCACAGTTCACACCTACAAATTTTCTGGATCTGAGCTAGTTGCCTATGCTGGGAGGGGCCCCTGAGTTATGCTCGCGGGGGGGCCCCGCACATTGTAGCCACGCCACTGCCTGTGACTATTACAGACAAAAATAATTGACACGGGAGAAATTGTCGGCGATAGTGATTTGGTTAAGCTTAATCCCATTAGATGTGGCTAAATTAAACGTTCGTTTGTTTAGGTCATAGATGCTGCGTATAGGCAGAGACAACGAAAACAACCAGAAAATCGGAAAAATGGCAACTTCGTCGATCAGCTGCAGATGGTCGAAGAAATGCAAAACAGCACATGTGCTCAATTCATTCAGCTTACCGTTAGAAGAGGAAACAAAGTCCTCTGCATCATTTTATATACCAAGGAGCAACTATACGATATAAAACGATTTTGCTGCGGTGACCCAACTGTGGAGACAACAGTGTTGGGTACAGACAAAACATATAACCTGTGCGACTTACACGTAACAGTGACAGCTTTCAAAAATTTGTCTGTTCAGCATCAGTCCACTAAACAAAATCCGATATATTTCGGCCCATTTTACTTGCACGGTAATTCTGATTTTGAGTCATATTTTACGTTTTATAACCACTTGGCAGGGCAACTGCGCATAATTGGCGCACAGCAACAACCACACTTCGGTTCAGACGACGAAAAAGCCATGAAACTAGCAGTGAGTAAATCTTTTCCTCAGTCCAAACATCTTTCTTGTGTCAGACATTTAAAAAATAATGTAATTCGAATTTTTAAAGAAAAGGCTGCCATAACTTCTTCCAGAAGGAAACAAATAATTCAAGCTTTTTTTGGAGAGGATTCTGGTTTGGTAAATGCTAAGGATGATGTGTCCTTTCAGTATCGTCGGATGAAAGCGCAAAAACTGGTGCCAGGTCATATGCAGTCGTACATGAAAAAGGTTTCGGATATTTTGCGGGCGAATTACCTTTCGGCAAGGGCGATCAATTCCAAACATATAAGTGCTAACTGGACTAATAATAACTCCGAGTCTCTAAACCATGTGTTAAAGCAGAAAGTTAAGTGGAAGAAATGTTCTTTGCCCGAACTGATCCTCAAGCTGCAAGAGTTAGTTCGTTCCCAGTACAATAAAATAACTAGAACATTGGTTGGCTTTGGAAGCTATGAACTGGCACCGGAATTTCGACAATTCAAACTGACACCGGAATCTTGGATTTCTAAAACTCGGAAACAACAAAGTCTGCATTTGCAAAGATTTTTGTCCTATCCCAAACCAATATGTTCGTCTGTTGAAACATCAACGGACGGTACAAGAAAAGCGTTTGCACCAAAACATGGCGGCAAAAAGCCAGGCCAAAGGAAGAGATATCGAAACGCCAAAACTACCAGCATCCAACGAAAGAAAGTGTAATTTTTTGTAGCTCATAAAGTGACTGATTGATTGATTGACGGCATCTTTATATTTATCCTCCTGCCTGTGCAACCATGTGGGGTACGGAACGATGCTGCTAATAATTGCCTATTTCGGTAGACTACCGTACCAAATGTGAATTTGTAGCATATTTGCCATCTAACCATAACGTACAGCAGTTATGTATCGTATCGTAGAGTGTGGTGGGCACTTCCGCACCTCTGCTCCGAGCGGAACCGCAATTTTGTTGCGGAATTTGAAGTGCGGAACCGGCTGACAAAAATGGAGCGGAATGAAGTGTGCGGAACTTCTAAATTAACTCCGCTCCTCCGCTCCATAGAAGTGACAAAACTATCATAATTTGCTTAGTTTACGTAAGGCATTAATTAAATTCACATTTCGTTTAAAAAAATTTGAAAATTTCGCTTCGTAATTTCATTGTTTAAATTAAATTAAGTAATGTTTTTGAAGGTTTGCAATGCTCGAATCGGCGGGATCGAACTCGAAGCTAGCTTTTGGTTTCACACATCTCCCAGCTTTTGTTTTAGCGACTGATGGCCAGACGTGAAAACTTCCCAAAACAGACAATCACGCAGTTTATTCGCACCTCGTTCAAAATCGGAATACGCAGCTGCAGCGTTTTTTCAAAGCCGGCTTATGTACCGTACTTTATCAAACAGCAAAAACAACATTAGTCTGTCTGTCAATCAAATTATGCTCGGTCTCCCGCTATGACCGTATGAGGCCAAGATCACGAGCCGTAGACCGAAATACGGGTTCAAAACCTCAAAACATCGGATAGCCTATACTTGAGTTCTTCATCACTTCAGAGAACGCTTTTTAGTTCGTTCTAGTTTCCTACTGGACTAAATTTTGAAAAACTTGAGATAATTTAGTTGGTACAATAACACAACTAAAAACGTACCCCAAAAAATTGTTACCCGGAGCGGAAGAGCGGAATTAATGGTGCGGAACCGCAAAACCACCCGAAAACGGAGCGTAGGTGCGGAACCGACCTGCGAATGTCGTAAAATTGAGCCTATTTAACTTGATTTTGGTATTTTCATTTCGATCGAATCACCAAAATAATTGTTTAAAAGTTTTAAAAATGATTGTGCGAGTGCGTATCTACCTCTTGCACCTTATGCAAGTAAAAGTTTTGAAAAAAAGCGTAATTTCAACTTGATTTTGGTTGATTTTGGTTGGTTTTGGTTGATTTTGGTTGATTTTGCTTGATTTTGGTATTTCGATCTACCGTGTTGGAACCGCAGTCTCGACTTCTCTGAAATGCAACAGCCGTGAAATGACGTCACTAGCACAAACGTGCTAGACTACTTGCACTGTAGGTCTGTGGCACGTCGCTCGCACTCGCACATTTCGACTCGCACACTGCACATAGTGCGCCACATCCGCTCTAGCACTCAACTCAACAAAAAAGCATAGTTGGGTGTGGGGGGCTTGGCCCCCCAGACGTTGGTATGGTAAAAGAAATTTCAGCCCCTCCCACTAAACGCCTTCGTTTTAACGGCTTTGTTTTTTTCCCATTTTTTTGATATTCTCATGTTAAAGTAGTAGTAGTAGTCAGTGATGTAGTCCTCGAGGATGTCCTTGGCCTCGAGGACAGGTTTGTGAAGTCCTTGGCCTTGGCCTCGACCGTGTTGTCCTTGGCCTTGGCCTCGGCTCTCCTAGGCTTTGGATTTTGCGCTGTCCTCGGCTCGAGGACTCGATATTTTTAAAATTCAACTTTTCGATTGTTTTCATTAATCTGTGATGATTGAATTCTCAGCGGGAGATCCTTGAGGTTCGAAAACTCGGGTAGAATGATGGGAGAAAGCTCTTTTACACTTTTCTTCGAAGTTTCAATCAACTGTCGTTTATTTACTTTATAATGTGCTTAATAGCCAGGCAAAGCAGTCTGAAATAAAGCAGTGATGTAAAGAAATCTGAAAAAGAGAATGTAGCGCCGGCGATGTTATTTGATATTACAGTATACCTTTGTTAGAGGTGCTGATTGCAGCTGTCTAGTTTTTTTGCTTTGCTGTGTCTCGATGCTCTGAATTTTTCGTTTAGAGCGCTTGCATGTGGACCGAGCTTGAGATTTAACATGACAGTACGATAAGCTTTTTATCATGGGAAGTCATTCTAGCCAGGTTCATGGTAATTGTTTTTACATATTATAGAACAGATCTACTTGAGTACCCGTAGACTACAGCCAGTGGCGTAACCAAGGGACGGCAATTGCCCCCCCTGTAAATTGTCTTGCCCTCCTGTAAAATTGTACATAAAAGTTATATTTTTCGCGTTTTCCTCAAAGCTTACCAGATCCATCAAGCTACGGAAGAAAAAGTTTTTGATTTCCTCTGTGTAACAGTGTGTAAACTATGCGAGCGCAGGTTTCCCGCTGTAAAAGTGATAAAAATAGTAGTAGTCGCCACTGCTGCGCTGCGGGGAGTTGTCGAGGTTGTTTTGGGGTGGATTTATCTATTTACTGCTGCATCTTGAAGTGTAATTGTTTGTCGTTTTTTGTAATGAACCGCGAAAACTTTAGGCAGGCTTTTTTCATCAGTGAATGAGCTTTCTTTCTGTCTTCAAATTTGTCGTGACTTAAAATTTTCTCGTGATCCGTCATGTTATCATATCTTTTGATAAAAAGTCATATAGTCGGTCTGAAATTGTCTTACTTTTCTTTCAATACAATTCTATAATCATTTCAACAACAATTATTGCAACAATAGCAGATTTAGTCAGAACGGTATTAGTGACTGTAATCCAAGCCAGTGCGTTATATTATGACGTCATTACTTATGATGTCATTAAACTGTTGCCTCCCCTTGAACAAGGCTTGCCCCCTTGTTGCCCCCCCTGTGAAATGAACCTGGTTACGCCACTGGGTACAGCAAAGACTGCAGACTCAGAATGATTAACTTGAACATAATTATGCCTTTTAATTCTTTGAAAATTATAACTTTTTTATAAAACGTTTAAGAGTAATAACTATAGGGTCAGTGAAGATTGGAATAGCTTAAAGTACGACCAGTGTAGAAAATAAAAATTGTGGCCTAAGCTTGAATTTTTATGAACATTTTATTGCATATGCAAGTTTGCTTAAAAAACGAAGAGCGTTAATACTATTTTTACGAAGCTACACATGCAGAGCTAAGGTTTTTATCGGAGTAAAGTAGCCTATGTGCACCATGGTAGATGGCCCAGCCGGACATCGAACCCGCGAAACCACCTCCCCAGCCCAATGCGCCGGCCACTCGGTCAGACAATCTTTGTTTATAAAACTTGCGTCTGGAACAAATTCACTAAATTTTGATCTCGGGCTCAGTGGCGTTGTGTCATTGGGGCTCGAGGAGTAAGATGTTTTACTTTTTGTAATTTAAAAAATTGAAAATTAAAAACAATAACATAATAGCCAGTGCTATTTTGTTTTCATTTTTCAAACTAACCCCATACCCCTGCCCCTCTTTCTTATACTATAAATTCCATTGTTTTGTTTTTTAATTTTTGCTTCAATCAATCGCTTCGACTCAGGAATAAAGTTAGTTTGTTAATCTGTGATTAGAATTTAAAAAACATTTTGCATGCGTTGTTAAAGATTGTAGCCTTGAACACACCTATGCACGTCATCCCACCAAATGCGTCAAAACCAATAATGATTGCAGCCTGCTTTTATTTATTTTAACCCAGCTTCTGTTTTAAGACATGGGCTACTACAACATTTTTGTATTGTCTGACACTATAGTAGTGACTGCACATCACTGCAGGTACTGATACGTCCTTTTTCGACAAGAAAGTGTGCTGAAATGAGTGTTTTTTACGTGAAAACCGTAAAAATCCTTTGGCGACTGGGGGCTAAGCCCCCAGACTCACCTTGCCTACAGCTGGGGCTTTCCCCCAACTCCCTTGTAATGTCCTCCACCTTTGTTAAATTGTGGGGCCACACTGATTGCGCATGCTGTCCGTAATTAAGAAGCGGTTTGGGGTATCAAAATAAATTTCGATATATTATTCAGAAATTGGGGTAGGCCTATCAAGACATATTTTGTTATGTTTTCCTAATTTCCTTTTTTCGTGATGTTACTCAATGCTGAATATGGCTTTTATAAAGCTTGAAAATGATCAACATCTGCTCAAGTTGTTACTTGGGCCCCTCCAAACTTTTTGGCTGCACGACGCCTCTGCTCGGGCTCAAAAATATTTTCAAGTTTATAGGGTCTTGGTCTCGAGTTTTTTTGTTTTTCTTGAAGTCTCGGTCTCGACTCTCGACCATCAAAAACTTGACTCCATTATTAGTTGATAACAAAATCGAAAACTTTTAACGTTGCAGCTTTAGATTGTGAGTAAAATAAAATTAATTTGCTGCCCAAACTGAGCTGTTTAGCTCATCGGGTGCTAACTGTTTTAGCATCATCAGCACGGGCGCCGACTTCGGGTATGCGGGCATGCCGTGCAAAGCGTAAAATGCCCATCTCTGACTTGACCACGGTTAAAGGAGTCGTGGCGCGAATTCCGCGAAAGTTTGAAATAGCTACGGTTTCGGTGGAGAATAAAACCCTAATCCCTATTTTACAAAGCTGACAATTTTAGGCCTTAATTGCAAAATATAGTGCTGTACCTTCTCGTTCCGTAATATTTTCCAATGTAGAAGCTTCTTCAAAACTTAAAACAAAAAGTTGTAAAATCGTAAAAACGATTCAGCATTATGTAGAGGTCTACCCTGCGGTTTACGTTAACATTTCATAGCCTATCGGTAGGCGTGCAAAGTTTAAGCTCGGTGCGCTAAATTAGTCTAACAATCTTACACTCAAACATGCTAGCAAAACCTTGTACTTGGTTGCAATGTGCGTGGACTGTCCCCTGTTTAGCGCCTGGGCATACAATGGACCGGCTCGGGAATCGAACCTACCCGTGACCTACCGCACCAGTAGCGATGTCTCTAATCCCTCGAATTCGCTTAATTAGCTATTGAGGTCAAAATAAGCCCTAATTTGTGTCTGCCCAGAAGCATTGCACGAGCATCAATACATGCGTTATTGAGAACTTTGGCACCTTACGTGAAGCGTGACAGAACTTTTCACGTCACAATGCAGTTTCCAATCCACTAAGTAATCTATGGTACACCTCTGGCTGAAATACAGCTTACGGTAGTTCTTGCAACAGAACCGGCTGACAAAAATTTTGAACTCCACCACTGCCTATATTCAGTACCGTGCTGCGTAGTTGGGTAGTCTATTTCGGATAGCCTTCATAAAGATTTAAAATTAAGCTGTGCAGTTACTAGACTAGTGACTAGTCTTGGTGCCAGGTACCGGTAGGCGGTAGTATGTCTACTGTGTGAATGTGTATACTGGTTTGTCGCTAGTTTTAGCTTACATTACATGCACGGTAGGCTATCAATGTTTCAGTGTGAAAGTGAACTTATACTAGCAAGTGTGTTGAGACAGGTATTGGGACCTTGGCTTCATTGACTAGTTTAGCACCAGTGCACTGTCTGTTTAGTTAGTTGCATATTTATCCTCCTATCACGAGAAAGTGATCAAAGCGCTATACGAGCTCGCTTAGGAGTTGCCAGCCATCCGTCAACCACACGAAGATGGGGGAATCCTGTTAAGTGCCTTTTCCAACGGCATAACAAGTACACTTGCCGGCTTGTTCTCCACACTGTCCCTTTAATGCTGAGCGTCAAGCAGGGAAGCTGTGAATACCAATTTTAAAGTCATTGGTTTGACCCGAGTCTACAGCTCAAGAAACAGATGCTCTGTACCACTCGGCCATCTGAGCTGTTTGACTGTGACTGTGTATTCTGATAACTGCAGTCTTTTGACAGTTTTAATCAATAGATTATTAGAAATATTAAGTACGATACCAGTAGGCTACTATATATATACCGGTACCAGTACAGAGCAGTGTTCCCTCTAAGGCGCAAAATTTGAGAAAAGTGAGAAATTTTGGGCAAATTTTTTAAATTTTTGCACATTGATAATGACTTGAAAGCAAATTAGTTGAAAGTGCTCAAGTTTTTTTGTGTCAAATGAATAAATGGGCAAGTTAATGCAAAGCGATAGCTTCGTTAACCACTAATTCCAAATGACCTACTGTAAAGTTGGGTAACTTTGTTCAGTTTTGGAGTTTTTTTAGTTCTGGTTCATTCCCACCAAACATTTTCGCCTTACTTCTAAGCTGATATGGTAATAACACCTTTGGTCCAAGCTGCTATATATCTTTCATTTACCACACTCTATCATGTGACACCCTATTGCTTATTCTTTGACTGAACAAAGTTACCTGAATAATTGGGTAGGCCTAGTCTAACTTTATTCAGTTTTAGATTTTCACCTGAATTAGCTGTAATCTCGCAAATGAACAAAGTTTTGCGTAGAACTAGGCCTAGTAACTTTGTTCACTTCAATGTTTTTAAAAAAAGTGTAAGGGTCATTTCAAATTTATTTCAAAACTTTATGGGTTTAAAAAGGTTTTTGAAGAATAGTTGGAAAACCAAATAGAAAAACTTACAACTTATTGGTTAGATGTGATTTGGAGGTGCAGCAGCAAGCATTTTACGTGAAGATCATGATGTATCGGTACTCTTGTCCTGGGCCTGGCACAATTTAACAGCTCAGATTGCTGAGACCCAGATCCCCTGTTGCCCCAAAGGCCCTGAGGCCCATTGGTGCTAGAGCCCCATTTATGCGTAGGATATGCCCCAGTGCTCTAAATTAACATCCTATTTCTAGGGCCTTTTTATTGCTTTAACGTCCTGTCCTGAAGTCCTTTTGCCCTAAATTAGGCCTGAGGCACATTTACCCTGAGGGCCGTTCACCCAAAAATTAACTCTTTATACGGGCCCCTTTACTCTGTTACTCTTGTGCCCCAATTGTCTTATCGCCCAGTTCTGCCATACTTCACCACAGTGCCTTACTATTTCATACTATGCCATTCTATTCCTTATGTAATGATATAACTGTTTTATATGCTTTGTATACTGTAAAAGGTTGTAGACCGATGCGTTGTTTTCCGAAGTTTTATTCGTGGGATTGTTTCGTGAGGTTGCATTATGAAGTCGTAATTGTTTCGTGAATATTCTGGATAAATCTTTCCGTTGCGTAATTTCACTGAGTTAAAATTTGTGCTTGTGACATCACAATTGTGTTTACTGCAGTTTGATGTGAATTTTTGCAAGTCATATGATTTCTCTTGACATCACAATCGTGTTTTTCCGTGGTTTGGTGTGAGTTTTGCATGTCATGTGATTTCTCTTCTTGTTTCTTTTTGAGAATGTGATAGAACTTTTTCGAAACTGAATTTAGAGTATAAATAGGCGTGAATTTTCGAGTGTAGTTTTAGTGTGCGTATAGTAAGCAATATTGTAGCATGCTGAAGGGTATAGCCCTTGTTGTATGGTGTTACTGAAGTGAGCAGTGGTGCTTGTGTTTATTGAAAAGTATCGGTAGTACGGTGAGTACGGTACCATAGCTAATTGAGTTAAGTTGGGTCGATTATTATATTTGTTTGGTGAAGAAGGTCTTGGTTTTTTGTGAGGTCAGATCTAAGAACAAATTATTTCCTACGATTTGTCATATAATTCTTATCAATCATCCTGTCAGCGAAGTAATACCATTTCCTATTTCGCGACACCATACTATGCCATACCATTCCATACTATTCCATACTATGCCATACTATTCCATACTATGCCATACCATTCCATACTATGTCATACTATTCCATACAATGCCGTACTATTCCATAATTAGAGTGTTCTCTATTTATGGAATAGTATGGCATACTATTCCATACTATGCCACACTGTTCCATAATGAGAGAAACCGAGAGCATCCGCCTCTGAAGGTGTCTGGCTGTAGACTCTATTTTCAATTTCTAAGCTTAGTCGGGTCAAACCAATGACTTAAAAATTGATATACACAGCTTCCCTGCTTGACGTTCAGGTTTAAATGAACAGTGTAGAGAACAAGGCGGCAAGTTTTCTTGTGCTGTTGGGAAGGGCACTTCCGGAAGAGTAGCCAAGTTCACTTCGGAAGAAGTCCGAGTTTTAAAAATTTTGTGAGTATGAGTGCGAGTCCTACATGGCAGGCATGAGTTACCCGACTTAACTTCGGACACTTTGCATAGCAGATACCAGTAATTTTTTGAACAAATACCCACACAGATTCAATCAATTCTAGCAACTATTAATGTTTGAGGGGCAACAATTTTTGGGTCTCATCTAGAATTAGCCCCAGGCTTTTTGTGTTTGCCAACTTTAACCTAACTTATGATCGTAATCTAACCTATAACCTGATCCTAACCAATTCTAGCCCTGACTAACTTGAACCCTAACCAAACCTAATCCTAACCAAACCTAACCCTAATCAAACGTAGGGGCTGATACCTAATCTAACTCCAAATTTTTTGGTGCAAGTATTTTTATGTGCTGCCGTTATTTTTTCAATAATCAAGAATTTTGGCCTGTCCGAAGTTGCGGCAAAATTTTCCCGACTTTGATCTCTATCTTTCCAACTTCGGACAAGAGCTTAAGCTTATGGCTACTGTCTTCAGAGAAGTGTTTTTTTCAAGTGAATGTTTTTAATCATCAAAGGCTGAAAATATGTCAATGTTACCGGTACGCTACTTCATTAAGTATTTGTAATCATTAAGCACCGTTAATTGGTCACTATTGAATTTTTAGAATGGATCGATTTTCCATAATTTTGAGAAAAAGCTTTTTAACTTTATCGCTTAAATTGGGTTTCTGACGTTAATTTTTTTTTTTTTCGCTTCTCGATAGCACCACACTTTCACCATTGCATTCACCATTTTCTCCAAGTCTTCTTTTTTTGCCCGTACTGATATTTTCTTATCATTTTCCTAGTTTTTTTCAATTTTTAGCATCCTAACTTCATACACTTGCTTAAATTTAGGTTTTGCTAAAACTACAAATTAAATGAGAAAAAGGGTTTTGGAACCAATAATCCCTTTGATCAAGCTATCATTAACATGAGCAAATTAATTTTTGTTTTTAAAGGGTTTGAAGGGCTTTTCTAAACCTTTTAAAATAATATTCAATTTTGTCATGTGATGGTTTATGTGCTTGAGTGATTTTTTATTACCTATTGATTGGAAAAGCCTATGATGTGCTAGATTATTTTAACGTTGCTCGTGAAACTGCCGGTTAGTACTAAGAAGTATGTGTCCGTATGTACTTAAGGCTTAGAAGTATGTGTCTGAAGTTGGGACGCTGTCCAAAGTTAGTTTGTTTGACGGTATCGTACTTTGTTAACACAGACTACACAGTGATATACTTTCGTTAACGTTAATTTGTTAAATTCTGCTCCAATTGACAGAAGTTAATTAAATTCATTAAATCGTTATTCTTGACTTAAAACAGCATTTCTTTTTTAAAAAATGCTTAAAAATTTTTAATGTCAATGTTTGCATAAGCATTTTTTCTGCTCACAAGCAGTATGATTTGTTGATTTTATCTCGCTTTTTCACCACATTGGTAGTATTTTGCTAATTTATTGATGTCAAACTTTACTTAACCAACAATAAGAGAAATAAGCAGATTAACATTTATGAAAATTTAACAAAAGTTATCAAGCACCAACGAAAGTTAATTTAGTCCGTTAATTTCAAAAAGAAATTTAATGAGTTAAATAGTTGTAATAATGAAAAAGTGAGCTTTAGTTATTAACAAATTAACAATTAACGAAATTGTGCTCACCTTTGGTCAAATGAAAGTGTTTTACTGTAGAAACTCTTTATTTTAAGCAAAAATTATTCCAGACCTTGAACTGTTGACTTACACCCTTAAAATGTTTGGGCAAATTGTTAGTGATTTTCGTAGACCTGTTTGGGCAAATTCGCACTGGTTAAAATCTTAGAGGGAACAGTGGTACACAGTAGCAAGAGTTACTTTGTATGAGTTATTAATAAAACAAAGTTTAGTGCTTAACCTACCTTGTACCAGACAGGCTCATTAGTTCAGGGCTGCAGCTACGTCACTAGGCATGAGGCTGTGTTATCTCCCTGCAGGCCTTCTTTTGCCTTATCCTTGTCGTACAGTTATACTATTACCAGTATAGGCTAGCTGTAATTTTAGTCAAACTTAAAGCTATTCTGTATTTAATCTAATTACGCAGTACATAAGAATGATTAAAATTGGATATTGATTGTAGTTGCAGCATACCGAGACACGCATTGGGTTAGGGTAAAAGCGTGTTTGCGTTGCGCATGACGTTTTGGTGAATTCCCGTCAGCTGTGAAGTAAACCAGCTATAGTAGTATGAAGTGCCTTAATTCATACAAGCCCTTTTTTTCCATGTGCAGTGTCAGGTTTTAAACCATAAACACATTAGCTATAATATTAGATATTGGGTCCTACTAAACACTGCAAAGGAGCGACAAAGGACTTACTAAACACCACAAAGTACGACTAAGGACCTGATAATCCTAATTTAACCCTAATTAGAAGTCCTTTGTCGTTCTTTGTTATGGTATGATTTCAAGTCCTTTGTCGTTCTTTGCAGTGTTTAGTAGATCAATTTGAAGTCCTTTGTCGTACTTCGCGGCGTTTAATTGGATCGTTTGATATTAGTCATGAAAAGTATTTTTTCAACAGCTCTACAACTGTTTCATGCATGAAGGCATTCATAGAGGCAAGATCTTATTCAAATTCTGATGAATGCCTTTTGGCGTAAAACAGTCTATATATAGAGCTGTAGAACAAATACTTTTCATGATCGATTGACTTGTATTAATTCACTCTGATCTTTCGAACATGGAGCACTCTACTTGGTTATGCAAGCAACCATTTACGCTTGTTTGATATTATGGTGAATAGATTTTAGACCATTAACTGTTAGTGATGAAATAATCTATAGTTATTATTGTGTTGGTGTTTTTACTTTCGAATTTGCATGGGCTCGAGACTTTCCCACATATTACGACGCAGAAGCAATCAGAACCCACAGCAAGAGATGTCGAGAGAAGAAATGTCTGATTTAAGTAGTGATAATGATGCTGATTTTCGTGATGATGAAATAGAACATCATCCGTTAAGAATGCTTATGGCTATTGCTTTGCTTCGAGAAGGAAGGCAAATGCATCACTTAAGGGAACATAGAGTTACCCCAGACCTTGTTAAAGAACCATGCCCTAATACAATGTATGAAAGCGATTTCCGTCAAGCAGTTCTTAGAAATCAGGGAATCACAAATTTTTGCAAATCTAGCAAACACAACAACATTGCTTATCGTTTGAGCCAGCGGGAAGTAAACTGCTGCAGCACTTTTAGAAACCAACCTTTTTCTCAGGCTGTATGCACTCAAATTTCGACTCACTATATTCCCAACAAAGCTATAGAAGAACTGAGATTTGATGAAAAAAATTTTTGTGGAGTATACTCTGCTGATGGCAAAATGTTTTTGTCTGCTTGCCAAGACAATCACATCCGGATTTACGACAGCAGCACTTTTGGGCAGACTAAACCTTTTAAAGATATAACGGCTAAAAATGTTGGATGGAGTGTATTGGATGTTGCATTCAGTCCAGATGCTAGATCATTTGCCTACTCCAGCTGGTCTCATTACATTCACTTATGCACTATATTTGATGAAGACAATCCCAGCCTTTTAAAGCACGAAGCCCTTTTGCTTGATCCTGATCCTCATAGTTTTGCTGTTTTTTCTCTGCAGTTTGCCAAAGACTGCAATGAGATTGTTTGCGGAACCAATGAAGGATATATTTATGTTTACAATTTAGAGGCAAATGAAAGGGTATTTAAGGTCGATGCCCATGAAGACGATGTAAATGCGATATGCTTTGCGGATGATCGTTCACACATCGTTTATTCTGGTGGGGATGATGGATTAGTAAAAGTCTGGGATCGCCGAATGCTTTCCAACACTTGCACAACACCTGTGGGATGCTTGGCTGGTCACCAAGATGGTATTACTTTTATTGATTCTATAGGTGATGCAAGATATCTTTTATCAAATAGCAAAGATCAGTCAATAAAGCTTTGGGATATTCGCCGTTTTTCCTCCGAAGATGCAATTAATAATGTAAAACAGGTAGTGCGGGGTCAGGCATGGGATTATAGATGGGAAAATGTTCCGAGACAGGTCCACCGCAGGAACAAACTAACAGTTGCAGGTGATACGTCAGTCTGTACTTATTCTGGACACACTGTACTGAACACTTTAATTCGAGCACGTTTTTCACCACTTCATTCTACTGGTAACAAATACATCTATACGGGTTGCTCCACAGGCAGAGTATTTATTTATGATGTGTTGACTGGAGAGGTTGTCTCACAGCTAAAAGGACACCATAAGTGCGTGCGAGATGTTTCCTGGCATCCTTATCAGCAAAGTATAATTTCGAGTTCTTGGGAAGGTCGTGTAAAATTGTGGGAATGGCAGAATTTAAATATCTAAAATTTCATTTCGTTTTCTGTACAAAAGTTTTAAATTGATTAGATTATTTTCGCAGCTGACTGATTTGATCATGCTTAATTCTCGCTTTTGTGTTTCATTTTCTGTTTTTATTCAATTGACGCTAACGTTATTGATTTGGCATCAGCTTTTGATTGATTTCTTTATTTTTATTCTCCTGTCACGAAAAAGCGAAAGTGACGAGGCACGAAAGCTTTTAGGTGTGTTTATTATGGACGACTGTGTTACCAACTTCATCAAGAAAATCCAAATAACATGCACGAACAAAAATATTTCAAATTGTTAAGCAAAAACAACAATATAATATAATGCTATCAATATAAAAAAAAGAGTTTTACTAAATATTTACCGTTCCAAAAACTCCTGGGACAAAAAATCCTAATTTAAACAACGAATATAATCTTGTTCGTACGAGGACCATAGCATGCCGCCCTAGAAGTATAGTTACAAAGTATGGTAATGCGATATAGGCCACTATTTTCTCGCCCTCAGATCACTCGTTACTCGCAATGTGTTAAATTATGTTACAAACCTTTGGTAGCCATTATATGATTGTTAACTAGTCTCAAGTACTTTTATTGCTGAAGAGTTCAGTTGGGTTGTTAGATTAATCTTGTTTTATATGCGATTTTGTTGCTGGTGTGATTTGTGACACGCCAAGGAATTATGTGATTGCAATTGACTCTCATACAAGCACCTGGGTTATACTGTGGTGTTATTTTGTAGCATCTAAAGTCATTAATTTTTAAACTTAATTTTGAGAGACACCCTACTTTTAGTATTACGAGGATTAGTTTTACGAGGATGTGGGTAAAAATTGAAACTAATCGCAACATTTTCATATTTATTTCATTAATGGATAGAATTTCTTCAGTTTTACTAAACGGCAATAATGTAGCGAAATCAGAGTTAAAAATCAAACTAGTTAAGGTCTGAAGAATTTCGCATTAACTGCGTTGGCAGTGATTCTTGACGATCAGGCCTTACGTGTTTTTTGGGGTGTGCAATATTTTGGGAGGTTTCACGTTTGCATGGCCAGGGGATTTGGCAATAGTAATATATTTTAGTCGGTTGGGCTTCTACCTGAAAAAATTAGGTTAGTCATTAGTCTGCATTATTTATTGCATTAAGAAAGCCTAGCGCAATTCTCCTACACCAAATGATTTACAGTGACTTGAAAAGCGAATTATATTAAATTGAATGCATATTTGTTGTATAAATGCGTTTAGAAGTTAGCACTGCAATGGCATGCAAATTTTAACGACGTGCTACATGCTTTTTCTTTAAAACGAAACCTTTTAGATTCTTTCGTTGTTTAAAATCACAGCGCTATGTTTATTTGCTGCGTATGCTACTGGTATATGCGACTATGGGTATGATAAACAAAAAAGTCGCAAAAACTATGCAAATCACGACAACGAGGACTATTGACATGCGGGAAATATATTCTTGGCACCAAAATTTTTATTGTCAATCAGCCGAGTTTAAGTTTTGTCCAGCCAAATGCGTAAAATCAGCTGAAGATTCGAAATCGTATTTTTGAAGTCGAAAGCGCTGATAATTGTGATATCCCTTGACGCTTTTGAAATATTAAATAAATTCGTGTGCGTTTCTTTAAATGTATATACTGATGCAGGTGTACTTGACGACGTGGGCTTATGCGGTACAAATCCTACTACTGAGGTTTGATGATCTTTGTCGTGCATATGCAGTACCATGGCTGTGAATACTGTGATAGTGTATAGTATTGTCAATATTTTTTTCTCTTTCCGATTGTGCGAGTACTGTAGATTTTGTAATCTGACCAGATGATATAGTTTTCAGTCCATCCGTTGTATTTTTTGTGTGATATGTGGTTACTTAATTTAAGCAAAAATGCATGATTTCTTACTCAAGCAGTATCATTTTTGACAAAATTGATTTGAAAAAGATTCATTTATTATGTCTCATGCTCCTAGTATACAAAGCATTGTTTGCAATTACAGTACAAGCGTTAATTAAGGTGTAAAAAACTGCCATCGTTTTCTTTATGACCCTTTTTTTTATGATATATTGTACCGTACGACTCACTCTACGATTGACATTTTGGCGCCAGTCCTATTAGTTTTCCTTTTTTGTCTCGGGATTTATCCAGGTCAAATAATATAATTTGGGCGTACTACCCTTTGTGCCTATTTAACCTTGATGATATTTTTTTTAATGTCTGGATTGAAGATGTACGTTATTCATTTTGCTTTCGATGGTCAACGTAGAGTGGTAAGTAGGGTTCGGGCGCGCCCGAGTTGGAGCAAATTTTCGGCCACAGTTCGGAGCATGCAGATAAACCACCACCTTTTCAGTGCCCAGTAATTGGTCCCATCTTCTTGCCTCTATAGCTTATTTGGCGGTAATATTGGTTGCTCAAAAATCCAAGTTAATTTAAAAAAACAAGATTTATATAGCCATACTTCCTAGTGTTTTAGACCAAGCTTATCTTTCTTTCGGGTCAAAGGAACATAATTATCATATTGTAAGATTGTGTGGTGCCGGGCAGATTGCAGCATGGCAGTCGCAATGTCTTTTTGCACGATCACCATCGCCCTATGTCACTATTAAATAATTGCACTCTGCGTTAGCGCATATGGTGTGTCGATAAAAGCAGTTAAAGAGCATTTTTTAAGCATTGGTTTACATTGGTTTACATAGCTTGTAAATATTATCAACATATCAAAATATTAGTATTTGTTATGATTTGTGTTCCATGACAAAAGTTAGAGAAATTGATCTTTCAAAAAATAGCTATCCAAATTCCAAACTTTCCGGCATGTCCAATAAGTTCGTAAGTGGCCAAATTGATTATTTCTTGCTTAGTATTTTCGTTTGATGTACTGTATATTATTATTTTGCGATTGCAAGCTGTAGTGGATGACGTTTTTTTTAATAAACATTGTATAAAATTTATCAAAATGCAGTTATGATAAAATCTCCGCGAAGTAAGACGTTATTGCGGTATTAGCTTTCATGAAATTGCCATTACGTACAATCGATTTATTGATAGCAAACGAATTACAAACTTGCGTTGCAATGAAAGAAAGCATAACTTGTCGTCTAGTTTAAAGGCCAACTAAACTGAATTTAAATGAAGTTTTAAATGTTAGAAAAAAATTCAAGGTATGCGGAATCAAAAACGCGATTTCAAAATTCGGGCCCTGGGCCGCGAAAATGCAAAAAATTCGTTTAGTATCCACGCGACTCCGGGCAACTCCGAATTGGCGGTTCAAAGTAGTGACGTCACTGGACCTAACGCAGATTCGGCAGCTAATGGAAAATCAATATACTGGGGTAAGAAACGGTGGTTGGTGAAGAGATGCGTCGTTGTTTAAGTTATTTTCAAGCTTTGTAAGTACTAGACATAACATATCAAGGTGATGCAATTGCAATGTTGGGCCAGCTACGCAGTTAGGCAATGAATATTTGACATCATGATGCCACAACTGCTGGCTGTCTCTGCTGCTCTGTCAGTCTGTGCAATGGTGCAATAGGCTTTAGGCTACGGGTATATATACTCGGTAACACTACTGGTGCACTGCACCTGTGTAATACGCTGTTAAACCAAACTTGTCTCTGATTGGTCAATCGATTTTTTCCCTAGTGATCAGGTAGTAACGAAAATATGCAGTTTTCGGTCATATGAGTGATGTACCGGTACGAAAACTGGCTTGTATGGCTTGTCCAAGTAATGCTGCGTCGCGAATCTTAGCAAAATAGAGCCCTCCAATGTAGTTTTGAAGGGATGCAATTACTTTTGTGGTTTATTGGTAGTATTTTCCTTAAATCAGTCTGATTTAGTGCATTTGAAAGCTGATTAAGGCTAGGTTTTAGACTACAACTTTACAAGTTATCAAACCCAACAAGTCCAAGTCGAGATACGGAGAAGGTTGATTTTATTTCCATAAACTGTTAATAATTTGCTGTAGTTTTGCTGGTTTATGCAACAACTCGGTTTAATTCATGACAAAAAAGCTGGTAATCTACCAGTTTCTGAACACTTACTGGCTAAATTCTCCAGTACGGTAGCTGTTAGACTACCGGTACATACCGTCTCATGTCACTCATGTGTGGGCTACTTTGAGGTGTACCAGTAATCATTGCGATGGAGAATGGGTCAGCAGTTCAAATTTGCAGATACTGTATCTAAGACAAACTCATCAGTAAGGTTGCAGGGTGCAGTACTGTTGATTACTGGTATTAGGATATCGGTAGTCTACTGGGCACAGAGTGGGAGTGCAGCAGTACAGTACGGTACTTGTATTATCTGCTGTGCATCTCCTAGTCTGTTTGCAGTTAACAACTGAAGGAATAAACAAATAAATCTAAGATCTGCGGCGCGACGGATTTACGATGAGGTTGATAGACTAGCAGTGTGTACAGTAAGCAGAAGCAAATTCAGATTCATAGTTTGTCAAGCTTTAAACTGAAATTATTTTGAGAGATTTCAGTTTGAGTGCGCGAACAATGATCTGCATAATCTTCAAATCTGCTGGTATACACGTAATAGGCTTAACTTTGTTTTATTTAACAATTGTATGTAAAGATGGAGCCACAGAGCCACTGCATCTTTTCAAACAACAAGTATAATGCAGATTCCAGTGAAGCAGGTACGGTACCGGTATGTAATCAAAAGGTGTTGTGAATGTGCTAACTAGGTATGGTACTGTACGGTAGTATTCCCTCTAGAGTGAGAAATTTGAGAAAAATGCAAAACTTTTGGGCAAATTTTGCTGATTTTGAACCAGAAATTAATATTATAAAATGCAAAACTGAAAAACTTAAACAAAAAACTTGAATATTTTGATGCAAGACTCTAGTTTGCATCTTGGAACCAGAAATTAATATTATAAAATGCAAAACTGAAAAACTTAAACAAACAACTTGAATATTTTGATGCAAGACTCTAGTTTGTATCTTGGAAAAGCAAATTTAATGCAAAAAATTTGTAAAAGGGGTCCTCAAAGTAGTGAAATCTTTGGGCAAAAATTCCAATGAATTTATATTTGGGCAAATTCGCACCAGTCAAAATCCTAGAGGGAACACTGCTGTACTGCACCGGTATGTCAGGGAGTATTTTTAACACCTAATGCAATATTGATCATTTAATTCCTGTATAATTTTTTATTTCGTCACCTGACAAATTTTTCCATTTAAAAATTTGTTTTTTGAGTGCTTCAGTTTGTTTTTTTAGTTTGGCAATTTCTTTTGTTGCAAGCTGTAGGTCTTCATTGTCATTACTTTCTTTAGTTTTATTTACGGGTGTTTGAGCTGCTACATCTTTATTGAAACTTTCTGTATTATCACCTGAGCTGATAGTGTCAGATAAAATCCAACAATGTCGCTTTCTGTTGGTATTTCTTGATGTTGCAGTTGATCAGCGATGTCCTTTTTGATCCTTTCGCTGACCATGAAGATTAAAACGAGTAACAGCATCTTTCTATAGGATTATTTTTTTAAATGTGGAACTGCTGTGCTGGTGGCAGCAGTGGCTTTGAAGTCATCATCGACAAAATGATAAGAACAAACATGGGCATAATTGTTTGCCTGGAAAATAATTTTTGCTGTTTAGCATTTTAACCATTGTATTCTCGCTTTGGGTTCTAATGGTTGGCGATGAAATGATCAATCTTTGTTTTTTCAGAAGTTGCATTGCAGCCAAATACTGCACAATGGTTGGGCATTGCAATTGTATTAAATCAAATATTTGCAAAGTTAATCTTTTCCGTCATAATGGAAATAGTGTAAAGAGTTCAAAAAATTTCGAGATTTTACAGAAATGTTCCATCATAGTTTCGTACTGATTAAAGAATGTGTTGAATTTCAAAACAAATTTTGCATCATGATTTTGCACTTTTTGCAGTAAAGGTGGCACCACAGCTCTGTACAAGTTAAAGCGACGTTTTAAACTTTCTGTAAAAAAGTTGGATTGCATTGCTTCTGATTCTACCAAATGCAAAAAGCTCACATAGGTCTGTTCCGTTCCAAAAGTTGTGGTGGTGCAGTAGTGTAATATGCACTTATTTCTGCAATAATATGCATCATATTTGTTTTGGTGTCACTTAGGAGGTGACCTGCTCAGGTTGACAAGAATTTGATGAACTCAAACCTGATCCTTCAATTACGACCCGAAAGTGATTTGATGGACCAAGCACTAGCAGATTGCCACACCGATACACAGTTCGAGCTTTCACCTCGCATGACAAAATTCCTGGAGTTTAGTCAGGGACTGAAGTTCATTCAGTCTGGAGACTTGGTTCTCGCACATGCAGAGTGCAGACAAAGACTTCTTGATCTACAACTAAATGCCTAAATATGTGTTTCTCAATTTACCACCATTTAGTGTTGGCAAAACACAATGTACAAGTTCAGAAGTCAAATTTGTACACATAAAATTGCTGCTTGTAGAATTCACGGAGCTTGTTTGAATTAAGCCGCATCTTTCAACAGGTAGATATATCAAGAGCACAAGGACCACTAGTGAGTTATGTTGGGGTTAGGGCCTAAGCCCAACCCCCTAGCCCTGAACCCTAACCTCAAACTTAAACCACGGCCAGAGTTGGGAATCGATACCCAAAAAAGTTAAGAAATAATCGATACTCGATAGTTCACCAAAAAGTAAAGAAATAATCGATACTCGATAGTTCACCAAAAAGTAAAGAAGTAATCGATACTCGATAGTTCACCAAAAAGTAAAGAAATAATCGATTTCGATGATAGTCTAAAAAAGTTAAGAATAAAGAATACCGTAATCGATGTTTGATATTACACTGAGCATTTATTGGTGTACGCCAAGCATTTTTGGTGATGTCCTCACATTCATGCGGTAACTTACAGACAAACGATGGACATAGTATATGCAAAGCAACTTTGCCATATAAAAATTTTTTGTTTTTTTTTTGGCACAAAAAAAAATTATCAGTAAAAACAAGGTAATGACACACTGACGATTATTTTAAATTTACAAAGTGAGATAAAGCAGGCCTAGCCTGGACAAAAAGAATCGAATATGAAATATCGAATTGCGCCGAAAAAAAGTAAAGACAAGGCATATTTGATACTCATTCAAAAAAGTAAAAACTCCAGTGCATTCGATAAACAAAAAATAAAGAATATCGCAATTGAATATCGATTACAATCGATTTTGCCCAATCCTGACCATGGCTTAATTCAAGCGAGCCCCAAATTCACGTAGAGCATGTCATAGAGAGGCTGAGGAACTACAAAATTTGCACCTCATCAATTCCAATCTCCGACCATCATGTGACAAATTTGTCCAAGTTTGTGCTGTATTAATTAAGTTGCAATCACAATCACCAATAATACGTGGCATCTTTGACACATGAAATTAATCTAAAAACCATGCAAGCGTACCAGTACATTGCATTAGGTGTTAAAAATACCGGTGCAGTACAGCAGTGTTCCCTCTAGGATTTTGACTGGTGCGAATTTGCCCAAATATAAATTCATTGGAATTTTTGCCCAAAGATTTCACTGCTTTGAGGACCCCTTTTACAAATTTTTTGCATTAAATTTGCTTTTCCAAGATACAAACTAGAGTCTTGCATCAAAATATTCAAGTTGTTTGTTTAAGTTTTTCAGTTTTGCATTTTATAATATTAATTTCTGGTTCCAAGATGCAAACTAGAGTCTTGCATCAAAATATTCAAGTTTTTTGTTTAAGTTTTTCAGTTTTGCATTTTATAATATTAATTTCTGGTTCAAAATCAGCAAAATTTGCCCAAAAGTTTTGCATTTTTCTCAAATTTCTCACTCTAGAGGGAATACTACCGTACAGTACCATACCTAGTTAGCACATTCACAACACCTTTTGATTACATACCGGTACCGTACCTGCTTCACTGGAATCTGCATTATACTTGTTGTTTGAAAAGATGCAGTGGCTCTGTGGCTCCATCTTTACATACAATTGTTAAATAAAACAAAGTTAAGCCTATTACGTGTATACCAGCAGATTTGAAGATTATGCAGATCATTGTTCGCGCACTCAAACTGAAATCTCTCAAAATAATTTCAGTTTAAAGCTTGACAAACTATGAATCTGAATTTGCTTCTGCTTACTGTACACACTGCTAGTCTATCAACCTCATCGTAAATCCGTCGCGCCGCAGATCTTAGATTTATTTGTTTATTCCTTCAGTTGTTAACTGCAAACAGACTAGGAGATGCACAGCAGATAATACAAGTACCGTACTGTACTGCTGCACTCCCACTCTGTGCCCAGTAGACTACCGATATCCTAATACCAGTAATCAACAGTACTGCACCCTGCAACCTTACTGATGAGTTTGTCTTAGATACAGTATCTGCAAATTTGAACTGCTGACCCATTCTCCATCGCAATGATTACTGGTACACCTCAAAGTAGCCCACACATGAGTGACATGAGACGGTATGTACCGGTAGTCTAACAGCTACCGTACTGGAGAATTTAGCCAGTAAGTGTTCAGAAACTGGTAGATTACCAGCTTTTTTGTCATGAATTAAACCGAGTTGTTGCATAAACCAGCAAAACTACAGCAAATTATTAACAGTTTATGGAAATAAAATCAACCTTCTCCGTATCTCGACTTGGACTTGTTGGGTTTGATAACTTGTAAAGTTGTAGTCTAAAACCTAGCCTTAATCAGCTTTCAAATGCACTAAATCAGACTGATTTAAGGAAAATACTACCAATAAACCACAAAAGTAATTGCATCCCTTCAAAACTACATTGGAGGGCTCTATTTTGCTAAGATTCGCGACGCAGCATTACTTGGACAAGCCATACAAGCCAGTTTTCGTACCGGTACATCACTCATATGACCGAAAACTGCATATTTTCGTTACTACCTGATCACTAGGGAAAAAATCGATTGACCAATCAGAGACAAGTTTGGTTTAACAGCGTATTACACAGGTGCAGTGCACCAGTAGTGTTACCGAGTATATATACCCGTAGCCTAAAGCCTATTGCACCATTGCACAGACTGACAGAGCAGCAGAGACAGCCAGCAGTTGTGGCATCATGATGTCAAATATTCATTGCCTAACTGCGTAGCTGGCCCAACATTGCAATTGCATCACCTTGATATGTTATGTCTAGTACTTACAAAGCTTGAAAATAACTTAAGCAACGACGCATCTCTTCACCAACCACCGTTTCTTACCCCAGTATATTAATTTTCCATTAGCTGCCGAATCTGCGTTAGGTCCAGTGACGTCACTACTTTGAACCGCCAATTCGGAGTTGCCCGGAGTCGCGTGGATACTAAACGAATTTTTTGCATTTTCGCGGCCCAGGGCCCGAATTTTGAAATCGCGTTTTTGATTCCGCATACCTTGAATTTTTTTCTAACATTTAAAACTTCATTTAAATTCAGTTTAGTTGGCCTTTAAATTTTGTTCCGCAGTGAAACCAGGTTCGAATAAATATTATTCTTAAAGCTAACCTTGATCGTGCAGAACCCATGGTTTTAACTTTTTCTCCATCTAATTTAAAGGAAAGAGAGAAATTATGCGTAATCTTACATTAGTCTAGACTACTTCTGAACGATTACAACAATGCAATGATCATTAGCACATTTTTTTTATTGCAAGAAAGTTAAAGAGATTGGCTGTGAAAAAAAGTTTACAATCAAAATCATTAAATTTAGGCGTTAGTTGTAGTTAGGTGTAATCAATGACGATGTAAGTCGCAAGAATGATTGAAATCATAAGCAATATTGTACAACGGCAATATGAGCGTAATATTATAGAGGACTATATATGTTCCCTCAGTCACTGTCGTTGAAGTGCTTGTCGAAGAGATATTCGCCAAGTCCAGTTCCAACGCGTTTCAAGTTGGTGATGTAATCGTTGAACATTTTGATCGCTTCAACTTGCTCATGCAGGAAGTTGGCTTCAATGAAATCCTGGAACTAAACATACGTTTTTTGTTAATCAAACCTGCCTAAGAAAAACCACAATGCGCAAGCAAACAACAAACACTGGGCATTTAACAAAATGAAAATTGGCTCTGAGGCTGCCAATAATTTACTACTATGTAGTACTACATAATACAAGCATCATCAAATTAGAAGTTTCTACTTCATGCTGAAACGATAACCCATAAATATAGCATTTATAATAAATCCTATCACTATGTACATGTACACCGTTGTATGACGAGGGTGATGATTAACCATAACCAACCAAAACCATGGTTGATATTAATAGAGCTATAACCATAACCAACCAAAACCATGGTTGATGTTAATAGAGCTATAAGTAGTAGTAACTTTATTCGGCGTGAGAAGAAGAACAAAAACGACGTCTACTATCACATGTTTACAAAAAACATAAACAAAATAAAAAGAAATATTTTTGCTATATATTATGAGGAGACTGCGAAGTGACTGGTTAAAGTCTTGGGGTCAAGCAGCCACCTAGTGGAATAAAACGTATGCTACAGCAATAAATAAAAAGAAAATCTAATGTATACATTCATATATTATACGCTCACACTGTATAAGAATAATATATATATTCAAAAGAAAAAGGATGCAATAATACTTTAAGCGGTTATAATATTAAACAGATTTATTACATTTAGCTCTACAGGAGGAACTTTGTAATTTTTTGAGCTTCGCGAATGACTGTTTTTTTGGATGTCAGCAGGTATGGAATTCGGAACGAAATGATTTCTGGCATCTATTTGTTGAAAATTTGGGAAGGCAAAAATTATTTTTGACAGTTGACGACTATGCATGGCAGAGATTTTGTTGAACAAGGAAGATAGAGAAAGGGGAAAGACGTTATTGAAGTGTTGAAGCATAATTTCGGCTGTTTCACGTGTATATAAATCGGAAAGTTTCAAAATACCAAGTTTGTTGAATTGAGGAGAAATCGATGCACGTACCTCTGAATTCGTAATAATTCGTATGATTTTATTTTGGAGGATTTGAAGTTTAGCCAAGTAAGAGAAAATGTGCTATCCCACACCGGTAAGCCAAATAGCAGGTGAGGTTAAAGGATGGCATAATACAGATGCACCAGGGAAGTTGTTAGGAAAACATAGCGAAGTTTACTTATCACACCTATAGACGTTGATATCTCGCATATGACCTTTTCAATGTATGACCTGAAACTAAGTTTATTGTCAAGTATTACTGCAAGATATTTGTGCCAGTTTTGACACGCAATCAAAGTGCTGTCATAAGATAGGTTGATGGTAGCTGAAGGACAATTTACTTTAAAAGGAATTACTATAGCAGTAGATTTGAGGATTTATTTTAAGTCTATTCGCAGTACACTAATTTTTTAAATAAGTTACGACGAAGCTCTAAAGTTTGACAGGTAAGAGTTTTCAAAGATTAAACAAGCATCGTCAGCAAAAAGACGGGGTTTACAGGAAAGCGCATTGCAAATATCATTAACATAGATGAGGTAAAGAAGGGGGCCAAGGATGGAACCCTGGGGAACACCTATTTTAATGGCAGTAATCGGGGAAGTGTGGTTATCTTAACTTACATATTGATTTCTGCCGGAGAGATAGCTTTCCATTAGCGTACAAGCAGGGCCACGTATACCGCAATGGTAAAGATTTTTTAAAGAATTTTATGTGACACAGTATCAAATGCTTTTTGAAAGTCCAGTAAAAAGAGGCCCGTAAATTTTTACGTTTGAATTGAATCATAACATAGACTAGTGACGTCCAATAACGCATGCACAACTGAGTGGTTATTTCTAAAGCCATACTGGTAATCATATATACCATCATGATCACAAAAAAATTTTTTTGAGTCTATTTTTAATGAGTTTTTCAAAGATTTTAGATGGGCAAGGGAGTAGGGAAATCGGACGGTAATTGTTAACTAATAGACAACAGCTCAGATGGCCGAGTGGTATAAAGCGTGTCTCTTGAGCTGTAGACTCTGGTTTGATTCCGAGTCGGGTCAAACCAATGACTCTAAACATGGTATTTACAGCTTCCCTGCTTGACGTTCAGCATTAAAGGGACAGTGTGGAGAACAAGCCGGCAAGTTTACTTGTTGTGCCGTTGGGAAATGCACTTAGCGGGATTGCCCCATCTTGGTGTGGTAGACAGATCGCTGGCAACTCCTAAGCGAGCTCGTATAGCGCATTGATCGCTTTCTCGTGATAGGAGGATAAATATGCAACTAACTAACTAGCTTGCTACCAATTTAAGATTGGCATAATGTTAGCAGTTTTAAGAATTTGAGGAAAATTACCTAGTTTAAAAACATGGAAACAGAGTTGAGATAAGATTGGAGCCAAGACTTCACTACCAAGACGTAATAATAAGGGAAAAATATTATTTACTTACAAGGTGACTTGACAGTTTTGCGATCACGAAATCATTTCGTACAGGTACCAACTTATCACAACAAAAAACACAATTCCTGTGCACTAACATTGCAGTTTCTCTACAGTTAATAATAGCTACTCGCAGACAGTGCGATAAAAAGTACTTAGTTCATTTAATTGTATAAGCGGATCGATGAGCTGAGTAAAAGTAAAAATTTAAAAAAAAATAACAGCAAAACAATAGAAAGATATTTTACCTCAGGATCGCCTTCAGCCTCATCATGCATAGCAAGCAGACTTTTATTGACCGAAACTTCAAGAGCAAGGGCACACTGCATCGCTTTAATGGTGTTGAAGTTTGCAGGATCGAAAGCAGTTGGAGCCTGAATACCACACATACAATTCAACACTGCTAAGTTCATAGCCAATATGCATCAAGTCTTTTCATAGTCAATATGCATCAAGTCTTCACCAGAATCGAAAAAAATCACAAAATTAATCTTCAACAAAACTCTCAGGCTGTGAAATTACATAGCCGAGGCAAAAATTTTTAAAGAAATGCTGCAAGGGTTACAAAGAGTCAAAACCATCTCTTCAAGAGAAACTCAAAAAAAAAAAAAAAGGAGTGCCTGCCCATCTCTGAAGGTAGTAGACAATATCAAGAAAGAGTACCAGTACCAAAATCAAACTTTGTATTGTAAACGCATGAAAGGAATACGTGTAACAAAATTATCATGACCGAAACCATGTGACTGTTTACCTTGATAGGATCATACACTGTCGTGCCTCCCCTTTGATTATGATAAGCTATTAACTTGTTGGCATGATCACGTTCCTCTTCAGAATTTTCTAGAAAGAACTTGGAAACATTTTTCAAAGCCACATCATCTCGGTCAAAAAAATGTCCCTAAACAGCAAAATAAATGGTATTAACAACATTTAATTGTTACGTAATACGCGTCATATATTAAGAAATGACATACAGGAAATACGCAGCGTAGACAATAGAGTTGAATAGAATTGGATAAAACACAAATGAAATTAGATGAGATTTTTGCAAGGGACAAACTAATGTTTCGACTACAACAAAACTCAGGTTATCGGGAAAATAACGTTTAAACCAACCGGTCATTTCTATTCTTTTACAAATGAAATTCTTTTGCTTATTCTTTAGCATCATCTATTTTTCAACACAAACAAAATTACACGTACAGAGAACTACAAAACTGTAAGCTACAACTTTCAAGTCTTTATCAAGCCAATTTTCTATTGGCAGTGGCTATTTGTACCGGCCCGTACAAATAAGCGCTTGGTTTATTCTATTATCGCTCTATGCTAACCCCGATCCAGGGAGTGTGACAAAGCAATAAAATAATTAAGTCCTCATTTGTAGGGGTCTGAAAAAATAGCCACTTCAATTTTTATTCGCATGTGCAGTAGGGTGGAAGGAAAAAAAATTTATTTGGAAATCGAAAAAAGTGTAGTTCTCAAATCCTGGCAAATGATCTAAAACTTGTTGGAAATTTGTTTTTTGGGGGGTTGCCACCATTTTCTAGCTGGCTACCTCCAAAAACGTTACCGCGACTGATGACGCAGGGAGTAATTCCTATATTTCGGTAACCACTGGTCAGAGAGTGATGGCATATGGCTCAAAATCTGCGGAAATACCATGTTTCTATCTGTGCTGAGAAGAAACTTCTCTATTTTCAACGCACAAAAGTTACAGCCGAAAAACAAAAATTGCAATCATTTTTGGTAATTTTTTTGGAAAATTCACCTACGAGTAATTGCGTAAGAAGCACAGTCAATTAATTTGACAGTAAAACTGATTCCTCTTTATAACACTGTTTGTGATTTGATGCATCAATAAATGGACGGATGGAAACTTCCACTCTTGCTGAAACAAGATGAGTAGTAACAATTGCCTCCAATCAGCAAGGACATATGCACCAAGAGAAAGTCTTCAAAATAAGCATTAAGCAAAATTTAGTGTTTTAGTAAATTGATTTAAGAGAAATTGTTTCTAAATTAAAACTAAAACACGAAAACATAGTAACATACAAAAGCTGGGTGGTGTCAAGACAGACTTCACAACAAAATAATCCAATACAAGATGAAATAAATGGCTGTTTTTGGCAGCCTAACTTGCAGCTTCATACAATTGCTGGAGATTGTTGTCGGGATTGCAGTTGCTGGAAGTTGCTGCTGTAAGGAATTGAAATTGGCTAATTCGTAGTAAGCGTTTGCTTTCCCGGGTCTGGAGTTGGCACATTGAACAAACGAACCAAACTGCTGTTCAGTACATGGGGCAGTCATCGTTATTTGCACTTCCTTCAGCAACTTGTTTGTGATGTGCTAGCACTTTCGCCACTCCTACACTTCTTACATTTATATCATCATCCTCCAACATCATCACATAATCAGGCAACCCATGGTACAGCAAGTTTTTCAACTTCGTTCAGAGGATTAGGAATTTCAAATAAACGTGTTGAAGAAATTACGAAACTAAGACTACCAAAAATATGCTTTGATTGCGATGTTAGGGGATGATAATCAAATGTAAGAAATGTAGGAGTGGCAAAAATGCCACAATGTCGAAAACAAGTAGTTAAAAAAAGGGCAAATATCGATGACTGCCCCCTTGCACTGAATAGCAGTTTGACTCGCTTGTTCGATGTACCAACGCTGAACTTGGAAGCAAATGCTTACTACGAATTAGCCAATTTTTATTCTTATCAGCAAAGGCCTCAAGCGATTGCAAGCCTTGCAGATACAGAAATAGAAGAGTATCTGAAGAAACCTCTGGTATTACACTACCTATGTGTCAGCTAATCTGTGGAGCGGCACGTCAAATTTGTTGCGAAAGCGTCTGCACAAGTTGAAAGATTTGATAACAACGAGATGAGTCATTCAACAAAAAAATCTTGCGAACTTACGAAAACGCTTGACACCAAAAAGCAGTTCAATTAAAGTTCGACCTCGTCAGTAAAGCATGCGACCTCTTCAGTAAGCCGATTAGATCAAAACTGATCTCAAAGCAGACGTTTTTGCTCTTACTATTCCACATGGGTGCACTACCGCACCAAACTTCTCGAATTTGTCTTAACTATGCCTCTAGGTTTTTTTTTTTTTTTTTTTTTTCGCTGAGAAATTTCGGCCATTTGTCCGAAATGACTAGAAAAATTTTGGACATTCTAAAATTAATTCGGCAGCTTTAAGAATTGTTTTTTAAATGAATTAGGGCATAAAGGGTTTTTGTGCTTTTCTTGCTGATGATATTGCGCTTAGCTTTTAACCTTTTTTGCTTGCTTTCATTAAAGGACCAATGATCTGAAAAAAAAAAATAAGATAAACTTTTTAATTGGAAAAGACTGTCGAATTAACAGCGTGAAAATTTATTACGTGCTTGAAATTTTTAACGCTTGCAAATTACAGCAAAATTTTAAAATCTTAATTGAGTGCATTTGTCAACTTTAAAAACGCGTTTCTCTTTGTTTTTGACCGTTGAATATTAATCATGACAATCAACATCGAGGATGACAATCGCATCGAATAGGTTCAGCGATATTTGTAACGACCGTCTAATTGCGATGCGATATGAAGCATGTTGTTGATGCGATTTTAGTTGCCATATCTATTTTTTTTCCGATGCGATTTTTGTGTGTGCTTTTGCGATTATTTGCGCGATTTCTTTTTTGAGCAATTTTAACTCTCACATTGGACTAAACTATTTACAGATGATCAGTATCATCAAGCTAGATAACAGCTCAGATGGCCGAGTGGTAAAAGTGTCCGCCTCGGGAGCTGTAGACGCGGGTTTGATTCCGAGTCGGGTCAAACCAATCACTTTAAAATTGGCATTCACAGCTTTCCTGCTTGACGCTCAGCCTTAAAGGGACAGCGTGAAAAACAAGCCGGCAAGTTCACTTGTGCCGTTGAAAAAGACACTTAGCGGAATTCCCCATCTTGGTGTGGTAGACAGGTGGTCGGCAACCTCTAAGCGAGCTCGTATAGCGCATTGATCGCTTTCACGTGATAGGATAAATATGCAACTAAAAGTAAAAACTAATTTAACGGCGTAAAGCCCAAAAAGTGCTTGAAAAACATAACTAATTACTGATTAGACCGAAGAACCAAAATGGCATCATCTCCAAAAACAGTTTTATCGCAGATTTTTTTATATACCCGATGCAATTTTTGATGTGATTTTTTAATGAGTTTCAATGCGATTCTTGGATGAGATATTTTGGGGGGAAAACGCAGGATTCGATGCGATTGCCATCCCTGATCAACATAAACGACTGGCGTTTACGCATCTGCTAGCACGCGGGATTACGAGTGTTACATTTCGAACGCTAGCACAAAAACTCTGAAGACTTGATTCAAATACGGTAAAAATGATTTTCTTTTCTTCGGGGAAACCGAAACGCGACGGACGTTATAGCAAGCGATGGTAATTGATTGCTACAAGACTAGACTGATGCTTAACGGGTGGAAATTTCATAGCTGTACAAACGAAAAACAGTGGGAAAACGTTTGTTCTTGGCCAGATAAATTTTTTCGGACATCTTGTCTGAAATAGCTGAAATATTTCGAACATTGAAGAAAAAAATCGGACAATGTCCGAAAAAAACCCTGGCTATGCCCGATGAGGATGACAGCATTTTTTGGCTGATAAAAATAGTCATTTATTTCATCTTGTATAATATCATTTTGTCGTGGAGTCAGTCTTGACACCACCCAACCTTCATATGTGCCACTTTTTCCGTGTTTAATTCAAAAACAATCTTGCATCAAATTAAAATCAATATACTAAAATCACTAAATTTGCTTAATACCCATTTCAGTGACTTTCTCTTGTGGTATGTTTCATCCTGTTTCGGCGAGAGTGGAAGTCACCATCCGTCCATTTATTGATGCATCAAATCACAAACAGTGTTATAAAGAGGAATCAGTTTTACTGTCTTTAGAATTAACCGACTGTGTTTCCTACACAATTACTCGTAGGTGAATTTTTCAAAAAATCCATCATATTAAATTTTTGTTTTTCAGCTGTAACTTTTTTTGAGTTGAAAATAGAGAAAAGTTTCTTCTCAGCACAGATAGAAACATAGTATTTCCGCAGATTTTGAGCCATATGCCATCACTCTCCAACCAGTGGTTACTGAAATATGTGAATTATCTCCTGCGTCATCTGTCGTGATAACATTTTGGGGGGTAGCTGGCTGGAAAATGAGTGGCAAACCTCAAAAATTCAATTTTAAACAAGTGTTAGATCATTTGCCAGGATGTGAAAACTACACTTTTTTGATTTCCAGAAAAAATTTTTTCACTCCACCCCAGTGTTCCCTCTAGGATTTTGACTAGTGCGAATTTGCCCAAGTGATAAATTCATTGAAATTTTTGCCTCAAGATTTCACTACTTTGAAGACCCCTTTTACAAATTTTTTGCATTAAATTTGCTTTCCCAAGATACAAGCTACAGTCTTGCATCAAAATATTCAAGTTTTTTGCTAAAGTTTTTCAGTTTTGCATTTTATAATATCAATTTCTGGTTCAAAATCAGTAAAATTTGCCCAAAAATTTCGCATTTTTCTCGAATTTCTCACTCCAGAGGGAACACTGCTCCTGCTGTGTTTGGTTAACCTTGCTTGCAGTTATTTAGCAAGGTTAACCAAACACAGCATTCACTAAATGCAAAGTGCAAAAAGTATTTAAGTCCTGTGAGAGTTTGACATGCTTAGTTCATAATCAATGAAGAGTTGACACCATCAATACAAAAACAAATAAAAAACTCTTGAAAAGAAGTTCAAGTACCTCGGCATCTCATTCACGAGTGATGGCAGACAAAATAGCAAATTGGATATCTGCATTGGAAAAGCAAGTGCACTAATGCCCCAGCTCCACCGATCTGTGGTACTGAAACGGGAGCTTTGCACCAGGGCAAAGCTATCCATTTTTTGATCAGTCATGTTCCTATTCTGACTTATATCCATGAGTGTTGGATCATGAATTAGAAAGTGAGGTCTCGAGTTCAAGCAGCCAAAATGGGATTCTTGCAAAGAATCAGCAGTTTCACCTTGTTGGACAAGGTTAAAAGTGCAGACATTTGTGAATCTCTAAACATCGAATCGCTGCTTCTCTGACTAGACAGATCACAACTGCGTTGGTATGGGCATGTGACATAAATGTCCCAGGAAAGAACAGCCAAAAAACTGCTCTGTTCAATACCGATAGGTCGAAGGCCTTGAGGCCATCACAGAACTCGATGGCAAGATTACGTAGATCTCAGGGGTCAAATCTACAATGAGCCGCCGAAGCGAGCAATTAATATAATGATCGCTCGCTTTGACAGCTTATTCTAGATGAGACCCAATCTTGGTTGGTCTCGTCTTGGCATCCCAACAGCGAATCAATTTTTTGTTGCAGATGATTGAGGTGCTTGGAGGCTCCAACTCAAACTGCTGTTCCTGTGGTCCCCCAAGGATAAGCGGGTTTAGAAAATGAAAAGAAGTTATGTACTAAACCCTGCACTGATGCATATTTTATCAACTGACTCAAAAATTCTGCTATGCAATCGAAAATTTTTCAATTTTAGGGCAGTACAAAAGCAACGTACCAAAGCCATGTACACATAGGATGCATAGAGCTCCATGTTGATTTGCTTATTAAGGGCAGCTTCACAAGTTTTGCTCCAAACGCCACCAGTATTTCCATTCTAAAAGCAGAGTAATTTCATTAATACAAACATAGAAATATGGGTAGATCTCTAAATATATCAATTATTGATACCAGTGTTCCCTCCAAGGTGCGAAATTTGAGAAAAATGAGAAATTTTGGGCAAAATTTTTCAATTCTTGCACATTGCTATAATGATTTAAAAGCAAATTAGTTGAAAGTGCTCAAGTCTTTTTGTATCACATGAAAGTGTTTTACCATAGAAACTCTTATTTTGGACAAAATTTATTTCAGACCTCGACTTACACTCTTTAAATGTTTGGGCAAATTTTTAGTGATTTTCATATTTGGGCAAATTCGCACTAGTTAAAATCTTAGAGGGAACAGTGATTGATACATAGAAAGGTGCAGCCTTATGTCATAGCAAGGAAGAAGCAAATACAAATATATCAAAAAACCAGCACAAATAACTTAATTTACAAATAGTCTTTTTAGAAGTTATTTTCAAAAATAAGGTACCAGTGGGCGATAACACAATATAGAATTATGTTGCAATTAAAATGTATAAGTGATAACATCCTACTAATCTAGTGAAGATTTTGCCACTTCAAAAATCTGTGTGGCTATACACTATGGGTAGTGGGTACCCCACTCAAAAGCTACAACTGCTGGCTCTGAGGTAAAGTGATCGAAGGCAGTGTCTACTTTGCCGTTAACGGCATAATAACTTTTAGGTCTATTTTGCCATAGCTACATAACCCCATGTCACACCAATATTACATCTTATTCAGTGTTATTCTAGACTATTCTTATGTCGTCACGAGCCCGATTGCTAACCCCAGATCACACGATTCCGAAGCAATTCAAACCGAAGCAAAACAAACCCGCGACGAGAATCAAACCCAAAATTAGTGCAGCACTTCCCCTTACACAATGCCCTCTATCCACCGAGCTATTAAAAATTCAAGACAATCTAACACCAAATGGCAGTTAAAACCCATGACGCACTTACGGCAAAATAGATCTAAAAGCTATTTTGCCGTTAACGGCAAAATACCGTAGACACTACTTTAAAATAAACTCATCGTTCATTACTCATGAGCAGCTTACGGTAAGGCAGTGCATATCAGTCAACCTTCATCTGACACAGAACGCACGGTATGTCTTTACAAACGTGATAATGCACATTATCGTTACTAACCAGTAACCACACGTGTTTAAAAGTCCTGCAGTTTTTGATTCCCACAATCAATACCAAAAAATAAAGCGCTTACTGATGAAGAAGATTGGTGAGCCATTGTTGATTGTGTTTCTTCAGTGGTTAGGAAATTTGTTAAGTTCAATCACAAAGACAGTTCAATTAAAAAGTGACAATTGCGAATTTCAACTTTGAAGGCGGTAAAGATCCGTTCGTTCACTGACGAAGCAAGAACTACCACAACACTACTCAGCAACAATTTCAAAACTGAAATATGTTCTCGTTTTAGCTTGATAAATAAAGCTTTTGCGCTTGTTTACAACCTATAGTTTCAGCTGTTCAATTTACTTCAACACACAACATTTTATACGGCAAGTTTAAATGTAAAGCCGTAAGTGTAACCAGACCAAGGGAACAGCTTAGCATCATTACGCTCACATGACTTCGCACTTTGAGCGAGTAGATAAATATCATTAACTTACTCCACCATTTCGCCGTGTAATTGCTTGCTTAATGTCATTTTCAACGAAGCTTCGCTATTGTTTTTGTCAGACAGTAACTACATAATACAACAGTTTTCTGCCTTAAAATCGTTTTTGCGTTGTTTCACGGAATGCAGCAATTTGTCTCTGGTTTAAAGCACGATCTAGGGAGTAAACCATACTTAAATGATCTGCTCGTTAGTCAGCATTTTTACTGGAACAATCTGCTGATGTCACGAGTGTGGAATGCTACAGGAAGTGTTGAAAGCTCGCGCTCTTGTTTCTTTTTTGTTTTTCGCTGTAGCTTTCGCCTCCTACGGTTCTGAAATTTTGTTGACTCATTCACTCTCTTATGACTCGTGGGAACTGACGTGTAAAAACTGATGCAACACTGCACTGTGGGTTGGATGGGCTGCATGATATTGTTGCGTAACAAAGCATATAACAAAACATATACTTTGCTCACAAGAACAATCAAACGTTGAACAATGAATAAACATTCAAGCAATTGGTCTGCCACATAGCCTACTGTGATAATAATAATATTATAAAGAAATACTTTTGAAGAAAGCGGCTATTGTGTTTAATTTCGATGTTTGGACCCCCTGACAAAGGCTTGGCCCCCCTAAGTCGACTGCTCTGCCGCCGGCTCTGTTGTAAGTTAATGTAATGCATTTCACAACAGTTCTAGAGTTTTCACCTTTGTTTGAAATTTGAATTTTTTAGCTGGAGCACAAACAAAAGCGAGATATAAACGTTTGGGTCCCAGAAAACTTTTTAATGAAACCAAGTATAAAATGTGCGACCAGATTATGGAAAAGCTCACCTGTGCAATAGCCTCTTTAACATTCGCAACACCACCACTGGCCTTCAAGTTTAAACCAACCTAAAAAGTCACAGCACGATGATTGGAGGGAGCTTGTTGATTGGGGGGGCTAAGCATGTCGATTGGGATGTACAGCCCTCCTTACCCCCTTCTTGGCGCCGGCCCTGAATACGAAGAGAGGTACGAAGAGCGTACACTAATCGCAGCAAGCGGGTAGCGAAAATAAAGACAAAAATTAATGAAATATTGGGTTCTGCGCTGCTTGTTCTTCCGGTACGGTAAAAACGGAGACAGAAAAAATCTTAGCTAGCCTAGACTACGATGCCCGGTATACAAGTCCAACAAAATCTTCCCCACTATGAAATATTGGATATAAAATACCCAATATGACGTATTTTCAAAAACACCACTAGTGAAATATTATTATAGAAAACGAATAACTAAATAGAAATATCAAACTTCTTTCCTACGAGATGCTTCGCACGAACCGCTAATGTTAGTAATAAGTAGCCTATTGGCCAGGGGCGGCGCCACGGGGGAAACAGTCCCCCCCACTCCTCACAAAGGTCAATTTTGTGAATCGTCTAAAACCGATGAGAAAATTTTGGGCTATGGGGGGGTGACGTCACCAACCATATTCAATTTCTGTCTGAGTCAAGTCTTTTTTTACGCTGATCGTTTTTCAAAATTTGATTTCTTGTATTAACTTGCATGTCCGAATATGCAAAAATCTGATTTCGCGATTTTATCGATTGAGTTTAGTTTGCAAACGTTTCCAACCTTGAGCGAGGTTATTCACTTTTATTACGTCATAAAGATGCACCCTGAAAGCATCCGGCAAGTTGCGAAAGTTGCTTCACCTGTTGTGGCGTAACAATCCAAATCTGCAATCTTTAAATGAGATTGAATAGCACGAAGAGTTAGTAGTGGTCTTGAGGAGGTGAGAAAGGTATACAGAGTTATAAGATTAAGAGAAGTATAATGTCTGAAAGTGCTAGCAATGGGGACAGGGATCCAGCAACCGAGAAAATACACAATGATAATAGGACATGTGCAGTTCAGTTAGGTCCAATTCGGCCTTCAATAATCGAATTTCCTCAATCCAATCAGGGTAGCAAAAAATATCGATTTTCAACAAATTGGTACAACGAGTTCGAATGGATTGAATATTCGATATCTCAAGATGCTGCTTTTTGTTTTTTATGCCGATGCTTTGGCACGCTTGGTGAGTACTCCTGAATGTCTAGTTTGATACAATGATTAGGCATCAGTAGTTTATAAGCTACAATACTGCATTATTATTTTTTCTTTGGAGTAAAGTTAATTGCTTTAATCTGATCAACTTTTCATTAATTTCATGAGCACCTATTCATATAAATCTAAAAAAATAACTTAATGTTATAAAGATTTTGATATTAACGAGTAACTTATAAAATTAAACAAAATATACCAAGAAAGAAAGCATATTGACAAAGCTGCAGAGGAACGGGAGGATAGTAATAGGTTAATAAGAGAAAATAAGAGCCAATGCAATTTTAAATAGTTTAATTTGAGATGTTTCAACACGCATACTTAAGTCATTGTCAATCTATAAATTTTACGCCACCTCAGTTCCCAACAAAAGCACGTTGTTAGAAACATATTGCTACTTAGCGCCAAGTATCAATTTGGAAGCTACGCGACAGTAAAATAGTATTATTTTTGCAGTTGGTTGTTCAGACGAGACATTTATCAAGTCTGGTTTTCGAAATTGGAAACATGCTTCAGGTAAAACGGGAAAACTTGCAAAGCATGCTAAATCCAGAACGCATCTACTTTCGTTAGAACGAATGCAAAACTTTAAGACCGCAACGCCAGTGGATATCCAATTGAATGAAGCTGCCCGCGAAATGAGAGAAAGACAAGAAAGGGAACGATCCGAAAACCGTCACATTGTAGAGGTTATATTTGACGTCGTTCGACATTTAGCTAAGCAGAATGTTGCTTTTCGTGGTCATGATGAAACCTCACTCTCTAAAAATAATCGCAATTTACTTGAAGAAATTTATTTTTTGGCAAAATACCACCAGACTTTGAAGGATTGGATAGAAAAGCATCCCCAAAACGTTTCTTATTTGTCTCATGTCAGCCAAAACGAAATGCTGGATATTTGCAGCAACCTAATAACTAATGCTATCTGTGAACAGATTCATACTTCCAAGTACCTTTCAATTGAATGCGATGAGGTGACATCACACAAAAAAGCTTTCATGTCCATTATTTTGCGGTATGTGACAGATTTTCACATATAGGAACGGTGTTTGAAACTTGTGCCAGTATCAAGTTTGACTGGGCGATCTTTAGCTGATGTTATACTATCAGTCTTGAGCGACCACAACCTTCCTTCAATGGACTTGATAGGCAAAGGTTTTGATGGAGCGGCCAACATGAGTGGCAAAGACGAAGGCGTGCAGCAACACCTATTTGAAGCGGGTGCCCAATTATCAGTGTATTTTCACTGTTTTGCACACCGACTAAATCTGGTGCTCGAGCACAGTGTTGAAAATGTAACAACAGTAAAAATAGTCTTTGACGCAATTGGTGATATTTACCGCTTTATGGATGGTTTCCCGAAGAGGCATGCTTTATACAAAGAGCATGTGAAAAAGCAAGAAATTACTTCCGGAAAAACTGCACTTCACTCACTGTCTGATACAAGGTGGACGGCTCGCTCAGACAATCTTGACGTTATTATCAATGTTTATCCGGCGCTTTTGTCAATGTTCAAACAGTTGTCAAACGAGGGTAATGGGACGGCTGCAGGTTTATTGTTCCGTATTAAACAATTCGATTTTGTTTCTGCTTGTCTTGTCCTTCAGAAGTGCTTTTCTTTAAGCAGGCATGCATTGGAATATCTGCAGAGTGAAGAAATGGATCTTGTCACGGCAGTTGTTGCTATCCAAGACTTAACGAGTACATATGAAGCAATGCGCTTGCAAGAAGAGTTTAACAAACTGATTTCAAATTCACTTCTCTTTGCAAGAGAAAACCAATCCACGTTATCCACAACTGAAACTGTGACCCCGGCAAAGAGGCGACGTTGCCTACCAAGTCGTTTCCGCGATGGTCAAACCATAATGATGGGTTCCAAGAGCCTTCCATGGAGTCATCCTGAAGGTGATTCCGTTGCTAATCGTTTACGACAAAACTTTTTTTATCCATTTCTTGACAGACTATTGGCTGAACTGAAAAAACGATTCAGTGATCAAGCTTGTGAATTGATTTCGGATGCTGCTGCATTTTATTCACAACACATGTCTCCGACCAATATGCATAAAGTTGAAAATCTTGCAAAATTTTACAATTTTAATGAAGAGCAAGTTGGACAGCAATATCTTTTGCTTTCGCAGTCAGTCATTTGCCAAAATTGGAAGCTGGATTATGATAAGCACCAAAAGAGTTTGATCAAAACCGGTTGGATATGTTTGCCTGCACTTTTGAAGATGTTTGGAGAAAATCATCTTCATCATTTGTACAAAGATTTATTTCGGATTATTGCGATTGTTGCTACTTTGCCAGTGACTGTGGCTTCTTGTGAACGGACTCACAGCAAAGTCAAGCTTATTAACAATTACTTGCGAACCGCCATGTCATCAGAAAGGCTTGAGGATCTCGTTAAAATAAGTTGCGAACGTGACATTGCCGACAATATTGAACTTCATAGAATGGTTGAAGCATTTAAGGTCGCAAGCGAACGCAAGATCAAACTATAATCACATTCATTACAATTATGTAGCGTGCTATAGCGGCTCAGTCATCGCGATATGCAATTTTTGTTCGTTTCGTTGATATTGCTGATTTCATAGACAGGGGCGTCGCCAGCTTAGTGAGATCGAGGGGAGCCGAGCCGAAAAACCGGAAGGGCCAAGGTTTTTTGATAAATCAGTATTTAATTTTAAGCGTGGAAAAGTAGCTTGTTTAAAAGGCGGTACGGTAAAGTTTCTACTTTATACGAGAACAATGTTACCTATCTGCTTTTGTTAACTTCTCAGGCCCCTTTTTAACCAGTGGCGTAGCCAAAATTTCTCACTGGGAGTTTTTTCGCTCATATGACGATCACAGCAAGGAGATGCGGGGCCGAAGCCCTCGCCGCTGAGAAAATTTAAAAATTTTTAAAACCAAAATATACGTTTTAGTGCATTTACACCTGCCCAAGTCATTAAGAAGTGTCTTGTTTAGGGGCGGATCTTAAAAATTTTGCAGGAGGTGGGTCGAGTGAAGAAAAATGTTTCGGGTCCGGGGGCTCCGCCCCCGAAGGCTTAGGGTGTGGGAGCAAAGCTTCCAGCCGCCAGGGGTCTGGTGGCAGAGCCCAGGCCGCTCAAAAATGTTCAAGATTTCGCTTAAAATAATTGATTTTAGGCCTACTTGGAGGTTTAAAAACACAAATATTGTGATAGTGCATTGATGAGCGACATTGGCAGTAATTAATGGCGATAGATTATTATATTGGCAAATGTTAGAACCTGGAGATCTGGACCTCCCCTAATACCGTAACTGCGATCCTGGGGATTAAATTTCGAACAACATTAAGCTGAAATGGAAAAGGTTGACCTTTTGAATGGCAAATGGACATTATTTACTTTAATTTTACCTTGGTTAATCGAGGAGGGGGTCGAGGCCCCCCAACTCCCTGTATCCGCCACTGCTTGCTGTTATTCAAACATCAGTACTACAGTGGCTAGCTTTTTGTAGGAAGGGGGCCAAAAATGGATCGGAGGGGGGCAGCAAATTTAAATTGGGGGTACGGCCCCCCCCCCATCCCCCTCGCTGACGACGCGCCTGTTCATAGATGCTCTGGCATAGTTCGATAAGATGACGCAATGTTCCATAGCCTTTCCTGAAGCCCAGTCACTGAATAAATTCAAGAAATAGTGCTCTGGCAGTGTGTCAACCAAAAACATTAAAAGTTGACAGTATAGCTGCTTAAATTTTTTAAATTTTGAACTAATCTTAGTCCAAATGTTTCCATCATATTTAGTGACTTAAGAAGTTTAGCTTTTTTTGCTTAAATATTACATAGATCTTTCAGTAGCAGAGAGCTTTGCCTCATATTCCAAGTGCGTGGTCCTTTGTGAATTCTAAACAAGCAATAGAGCATTTTCCAACGTTGTGTTTATAACTTTTGTGTGTTTTTATTTTGAACTGGCTGATTCGAACTATGAAGCGATTTTCTTACAAGACCATCATCTATGTTCATGTGTTCCTCCAAGAGTGTAGCCAGGGGGCGGAAAGCTATAGTCTATCCTCCTCCTTCCCAGTCCCACATTGGCTTACCATGCCTAAATAACCTTCGGAAATTTATGTAGAAATCTCATTTTTTAATTCCATATTCATGGTTAGTAGACTTCTTAAACCTCGCCTATGACGTTTTTTTTTCGTACTTCTAACTGCTGTACTGAATCGCACTATTACCTTCAAAAATTTAAGCGTTTGTGCTGTCATTCTGAAACCTCTACATCTATAATGCATAAATTCAATTATTTTGAGCTAAAATTTCAAAAATCGCCCACTGTGCGGGGGTTTTCCACAAATTATAGCCTCCAAACGCTTCGCTTTTGGGCTCTACCTTGCCTCCGGAAGCTAGAACCTTTGCACGCTAGGCCTGACCTATATTTTGATTAAGCCTCCCAACAAAAGATTCATTAGTTCCCCCCCACTCGTTTTGGGCTGGCGCCGCCCCTGCTATTGGCGTTGGCTAGACCTTATGAAATAACGTATTAACTCAAGCAATGCACTGCAAACAAGTGATAAAGGGGCAACCCCCTATCGCATTTTAAGTTAAGATTGGCTAAACAACATATTTGGGTAGAAGGACCCCGATTAATTTAATCCCGAAATGCCAGCGCAAAATAGCACCAAATTTTTGGGTAGTAAATACCCAGTTATGTTGGGTACTATGGCATTGGGTATCATATACCTTACTAAATTATTTGGAAACTTTTTACCCATAAAATATATGAAGTGTGTTAGCCTTAATACCCAACAACGGTACCCAAACATTTTGGGTCAAAGGTACCCAACAATATTTGTAGTGTTGGTCGTAGGTGTTTATGCTTCTGTTAGTACCGGCGGGCCGCATAAAATGGCCTCGCGGGCCGTATGTTGGCTGTTGCCCATGCCTGACACAAACTAATGTCTTGCAATTGGAAATAAGCTTGTAGCAAACGTTGTGAAACCCAGTGTAGATGACTGAAATCGGAGCAATCAAGCTTTGTAGCCTACACGATTCAAATGCTATGGAATGCTAGGGTTCGAAACAACTGAATTTTTGACACTAAACAGAGCCCTCCTACTTCGAATTTTACCAAAGCACCCCTGCATGCCGGGCTGGATTTACCAATCAGCAAAGCGCAAGCTGAAGCCAAGGGCATCGGAAAAAAATGGTCTTCACTGTAATTTTCAGTGGAAACAGAACATCTGAGAACGTGAAGACCTTTTTTAAAATTGCGCCCCTTCCCCCCCTTCATATTCCTGAGCACAATTCTGTAGCGCATAAAAGTCACTATGTTATGATGACGTAAGAATACTATCCCTATAAAAGCGGAAAACAATAAAGTCAAAGTAATATTTCGCAACGTGACTGAACTCTAGCTTTTTAGTTTTTCTTCCTATTATACTGACTCAATGGTTTTGCGGTTATTTGAGAACAACTGTAGAGAATGGTATAGAGCGTCTGTCTCTTGAGCTGTAGACTCGGGTTTGATTCCGAGTCGGGTCAAACCAATGACTTTAAAATTGGTATTCACAGCTTCCCTGCTTGACGCTCAGCATTGAAGGGACAGTGTGGAGAACAAGCCGGCAAATTTACTTGTTGTGCCGTTGGGAAAGGCACTTAGCGGGATTCCCCCATCTTGGTGTGGTAAACAGATGATCGGCAACTCCAAAGCGAGCTCGTATAGCGCATTGATCGCTTTCTCGTGATAGGAGGATAAACATGCAACTAAATGAAAAATAAATACATTTCAGTTCTGCTACGCTATCTTGCGGCCATTTACGCACTCCGTATGACACGTACGGTAAGCCTGGTTAGTTTATGTTTGAAACAAAAAAGAATTCACAGGTCACACAATACATTAATTTTTCACGGCTTGTTTCATTAGTGGAACAACGAACCGACGAAAGTTTGAGGGGTCGGAGGGGGGGGAGTATACCCTTGAAAAATTTTTCTCAACGGATTTGCACGAACTGGAAAAACACCCCAAAACAAAAGTGGGACTTGCCCCTCTTGCCTCCACCCCCCCTGGCGGCGCCACTGAGAATATGCAACAAAAACGCAAAACGTTGAAACATGCAAGTTGCGAATAACTGTGCATGGTTGCACAATTTAAATCTAAAACTAATAAATACGCAAAAAAAAGAAAATGCAGCTATTATGTATGTACACCGTACAGCAGCCTTTTAACCTTTAATTCCCAATAGATGTAGTACTAACCGTTTCTAGCACGTAACCCTTGCTAAGGGGAGCTTACAGGTTCTACACCTTGCCCAAGGGTGACCTGGAGGGAGTTGTGATAAGGTACCTTCATTAATCCGGCCCATCAACGATGAGCTCACAACCGAATGCAGTTTGAGCTCATACCTAGAAGCGTTAGAGTCAGCAGCTACCCAGCAAGCAGGGGCGTATTCTCCAGAGGTTCAAGGTGTTCAGCGCACACTCTGCGATATCTCAGGCGCACACGTTAATTACATTTAACTAAAATACTTGGATTTTCTCGTCTTTAATCTTTATAATATCAGCGCAATCTGCGTTCTTTTTGCTTTGATGGTCGACAAATTGCTTTTTTTCAACGCTGACCGATGACGCAAGCATTCTCTTGTATGGTAGGTTCAACAGATATCGTTGAACATAAGCGAGCCAGACCTTCTTCATTGTATTCTGAATCACATTATATTATATGGCGGAGAGTGACTTTTTCTCTTTCCACACGATATAAATGCAAAAAATGTCCTATTTGAAAGTTGAACCCAGACGCAACGTCACAATACATGCTCAATCACGCCACAGCAAATTGCTTTTTTCATCGCAGAAGAATGATGCAATGGCTCTCTCTTAAGGCAGGTTCAACAGGTATCGTTCAACACAAGCAAGTAGAGATGTGCTTAACCGTTACTTTTGTGTAACGGTTCCAAGTGATTACTTCAGAAAAGATATTCGATACTTTTTATCCGTAACTTGTATTCGTTTAGGTAATCACTAGGGCAACCAAAAGTCAATAAAGTCAAATAAAATTACCTGGCTCAGAAAGTCATTGAACTTCTACTAAGCATGTTTTAGCTTCAAACTAGGCGTAGTTTAAAAGTTATTAGGTCAAAATAAGGTCGAAATTTTGCGTTGGGTCAAAATAAGGTCAAAATCTGCGTTTTAAGTCAAGATGCAATATCTGCGTCGTTTATATTGTTTAATATCATCATCATCATCATAGTTTATTATTTCAGCGCACGAATAAAAGGCACACTGAGGACAACAGCGAAAGAGCAAAGGCTCACCTAGTCAACCGTAACCACAAGCGACAATTAAAATTGGCGTTTCCATAGACAACTGCACACTAACACAACAAAAAGCAAACAAAAGATAAGTTTCAAATCAAACACTCTTTGTACAAAATATATGCAATATATAGGCTACACTCATTTCCGACGATACCGTGGTCCAGCTAGTTACTAACCAAAAGTAAGCACTAACTAGACCACGGTGCGGCAACTCCACGTCAGCAACAGACAATCATCTATCAAGCGCAGCATCCAATGATCAATGATAGCAGTATTACAGAAAAATCAGCGACAAGCAAACTGAAGTATCAATGTTTATGTCAAGCAAACTGAAGTATTAATATGCATTGTTTAATAAATAGATGAAACAAATTACGTCGTAATCATTGGCTGCCAGCTTGTGGAAAGCGAACTGGTAGCCCTTTTTCAACATAAGCGCAATAAAACACCATTCGAGTATAAAAGTAGTAAACTGTGTTTATGACGAGACAATTGTTTTCGAATAATTCCAGAATTTCATTGCTATATCGCAGAAGCCGGAGATCGAGTTTTGATGATTAGCTTAATTCTAACAGTGAAGAAAAGCGTGGTTGCCAGATTGGACAATCTTAGGTACAAATTCGCGAAATTTGGACCTTTTTTAATTTGTTAGGACCGAAAAAAAGTTATTTTGCACCTATGGACTAATTTGAAACAATTTTAATGCTATTTTGTTTGTTGTTTATGTTGGTTTTGTTGTACTTCGTTCATAAAAAACTATTCAGCATTGTTTTTACTTGCTTAAACATGTTGTCGCTTCTTTTGTGATAAAATTTTTATGTCAAAAACAACGTCAAAATTTTAAATTTTTTAGGTCAAAATTTTAAAATTTTTAGGTCAAAATCTGGTTGCCCTATTAATCACAAATCAAAATCTAAGAAGAGCAGCAGAATCAAAACAATTAAATACCACACGACGAATATTTTTTCTCTTTTTTTTGCCAATGACGCTCACAAGCAGAGAGAAAATATCTGCTAATACTTAGTAATTATTAAGGATTCGACTCACTAACGATTCCCATTATCAAGCAGACAAGCACGCGGCAAACGAATCTTTTTTCTCTTTTGTCTGGCTTGACGCTCACAAGCAGAGAAAAAATATCTGGTACTTAGTAATCATTACGGGATTCGAGTCTTATAATGATTACCAACTAGGAGTCGTTTTCTCGCTTGGTTTAAGTCAGTTCGCTTGCGCTTCTTAGTTAACATTTTGGGTAAAATTTCGATTTGAAACGAAATCTTGACTTCGAAAGTGCTGTAGGCTTCTGTGCTGTAGTTATGCAACACAATACAAAAACTAAACGTGGCATACTGTTGTACATTGAATCGTCACAAGGCTCTTTTTTAGTAATTATTCATAAATCTCACGTGGCATAGTATCGAGAGTAAGGGATGGCATAGTAACTTTATTTTTTATTAAATGTCGTTGGGACGATCAAAAGCGACATAGTATCGAGAGTGGCATAGAAGCGGAGAGGCATAGTAGGCCTATAATTGAGGTTTGACTGTAGCGCAGACATTTCCACTGCCTTGATCGCACTAAGTCAATGCCGAAATGATGACACCATAGATTTAACCAAGGTATTTATAGTTCCGCTGCTTTCGCGGTGAAATGAAAAGCAAGAAAAAATGCGACATAAGCCGGTTCAAACCAGTATTTTTCGCCTGGTTTTCATTTCGAGTATCTTGTGTTGTAGATGGCAAATGAATACAATTTGGAATCGGTATTTTGACAAAACGAATCTGTTACTGTCCGATACTTCTTCTTAACCGTTACTTTTTAACGAATGATTACTATTCGCCCATCTCTACAAGCAAGCCAGACCTTTTCCATTGCATTCTACATCGTATTAGGATGCGGTTGCGAGTAATTGCTTGTGATTTTTGAAAGTGTGGCGGTCAATAACATTTTAAAGTTGTTGGTCAAATTCAAGTTGTAGGTTAAATTAGTGGGATGGAAGTAAGTGTTTACAGTATCATTGAAAAGCCGTTTTGTAGCAGAAATTACGACGAAAAATTGGAAATAGCAAAAGCTAAAAAGCCGACACCAAAATTAAATACCTTAAGTAGCAAATTAGGCTGCTTGAAAAGGCGCTTGATGTTGGTTCGCGTATTTGCATTAAACTTTCGAGCACTTCCACACATTTGTTTAATAAATGGCTGCATGCGGCAGCAAATATTGTAGAGGAGCACACCTCTAAAAAATGCTCACCGTGCGCCACTGCCAGTAAGGCTGTTCGAGTCAGCAGCTACCCAGTAAATAACTAAACAGGGCCGTTGAGAGCCAAGTCTGGCCCGGTACCAGAACTAAATGTGCCCCCTCCCCGCAAAGTGACAAAAATAATGGTTAGCCAAAAGTGATAACAAATGTTGATTCCCCAGTGTTGCAGAACCAACTGCAATACAAGCGCCCGTAGGAATTCCGAAGGCCTAAGAAGCTTCCAACCAAACTTGTATCATAAATTAATTCATTTCCAACTCTCTGACGACAGGGAGATATAACCTTCGAAATTGAATAAACTAGATAAAAAACATTAGCCAATGCAGGCTTCGCCTGGGTCATAAAAACTGAGGTTTTTGTTAATAAAAACAAAATTGGTCCGAACCATGAACTCCATAGAACAAGAGGGAAAAAAGGTGCGATGTGCCAAAAAAAAACAAACCATGTGATCAGTGATTGCGCAACACAATTTGGGCGTTTCTGTAAAGAAGCTATTCCTGCGAAAAAAGTGGCCTATAAGGCCTGGCTTGCAAATATGTCATCACTTGACTTCATTCGCAGTAGCCTACTCTGAAGCACGTAAGGCAATAGCACAAAAGTTAAACTGTCTAACGAAAGGGCCTGGAAGGAATTTGGAGAAAGGTTAGACGATGATTTCAAAACGGCATATTGCGCAGGTTCAGCAATACGCCTGCGCCGGCAAAATGGTGTTTATCAAAAACCTTTCTGTTCCTTCCCTTCTCTTCAAATAAGCACAAATTCAGATTTACCATCAATATTCAAATTAATATTCAGCTTATCAGAAATCAAATGAACCAGCTAACAATTTTACTTATTAAGAAATAGAACCCTTATTCAAATAGAATGTGATTAACAACAAGCACTTAGGCCAACAATAAAGCACTAAGAACTGGCAAACTTACTGAAACATAAAGTCAACTAGAATAGACGCTGCAAGAATTACACCTAATTTACAGACTAACTTCACAATTGGTAATTTCTCACGTGTCAGACCACATTATTTCACAATCGCAAAACTGGTAAACAGCAGTGTTGCCAATTATTGTCAAACCAAGAAAGGGGGAAAAGCACCCGGAACAACAAAACTACAGTCTACAATACTAATCACGGCTCATTCCCAAAAACAATTTACAATCAAACTAAATACGATAATAGGCCTACACGAATGTGTTTGTGTAACCTAGCTGAAATGTGCTTGTATATAACCGCGACGCGTGTAAATAAGAGTGTTTGTGTAATATAGAGAAATAAGGAAAGATAGTCGCGTAAGAAAAGAACAGAACACAGGAAGGGAAGGAAATACAACAAAACACAATCGTATGAAAAAATACAGACTAGAAGGCATGGCGCGCTCGGCATTCGCGCGCGAGAGAGTGAGTGAGAGAGAGAGAGTGGTAAACAACAATTTTGCCTTGTGGTAACGGAGGCTCAGCCAACGGAACCTTGCCGGTAGCTTCACAGCTCTACCGTAACGTGATCGATTGTGCCGATCCTTGGACGGCTCTACAACACGGCAAACAGAGTATTCTGGCAGACTATTCGCTGTTTGCGTGGAAAAAGATCTTAAGCCGCTTTCTTCATCGAAAATTCAAATGGTGTGACTCTGAAAGATTAAGATGCTACTTTGAATCGGTAAAGAGACTACTTTAGTGATTTTTTAAACCCAGTTGATGCTACACCGACACAAATTCACGAGGAACAGGTTGGGGAAGATATTCAGATAACCGAAGCAGATGTGAATGCAGTCATCAAATCATTGAAAACTGGAAAAGCACATGGTGAGGATGACATCAGACTTGAAATGTTAAAAGCAATGAACATATATGGTGTTTGTTGGCTTACTCATGTTTGTTAGGTGGCATGTAGGACTGAGCAAGCACCAAAGTAATGGCAAACTAGTGTGATAATACCGGTCCACAAGAAAGGAAACAAGAGAAAACGCACCAATTATAAGGGGTATATCTCTCATCAGTGCCCCGGGTAAGGTCTATGCCAAATACCTTGAAAAGCAATGCCGTGAAATAGTCAAGCCTGAACTAACGGATGCTCAGTGTCGCTTTCGTCCTGGCCGAAGCACAATGGATCAGATCTTTGCCTTGCAGCAAATCTATGAGAAGTCGTGGGAATATGCAAAAGAGGTCAAGGCATGTTTTGCTGATCTTGAAAAAGCATATGATCGCATTCCTAGAGACAAGCTTTGGGCGGCGCTGTTGCAGTGTGGCATTGATGGCCAGCAGTTACTAACTGCTATTAAGTCGCTGTACATGCATTCCGAGGTCTGTGTTCGTGTTTAACAGCGCAACAACGAAACCTTTCATAGTAAGTGTGGGACTACGGCATGGCTGCTCTCTTTCACCTATTCTGTTCCTTATTTACATGGATAGAATAGTAAAGAAAAGTGAGTCTTGTAGCGGAGTAAAGATGGGAGATTGCTCTGTACAACGTCTGTTATTTGCAGATGATCTTGTGCTACTCGATTCTACCCAAAATGGTCTTCAGCAAGCTCTTAACAGGTTTTCGGATGCACGCTCTGTTGTTGGAATAAAAATCAGTTTAACAAAAACAAAAACCATGTGCCTGTCCAAACAACCAAAGCAGTGCTCTCTCCAAATTGATGGAGTACCACTAAAACAGTCAGAGAAATTCAAGTACCTCGATGTCTGATTCACGAGTGACGGCAGACAAAATAGCTAATTGGATATCCGCATTCGAAAAGCAAGTGCACTGATGAGCCAGCTCCACCGATCTGTGGTACTGAAACGGGAGCTTTGCACCTAGGCAAAGCTATCCATTTTCAGATCGGTCTATGTTCCTATTCTGACTTATGGTCATGAGTGTTGGATCATGAATCAGAAAGTGAGGTCTCGAGTTCAAGCAGCCAAAATGGGATTCTTGCGAAGAATTAGCTGTTTGACCTTGTTGGACTAGGGTAAGTGTAGATATTCGTGAATCTCTAGACATTAAATCGCTGCTTCTCCGACTAAAAAGATCGCAAAGTACATTGGTATGGACATACGACACGAATGTCCCAGAAAAGAGCAGCTAAAATCTGCTCTGTTCAACACCGATAGGTCGAAGGCCTTGAGGCCCCCAGAAATCGATGGCGAGATTACGTTGAAGATCTTAGTTGGTCTCACCTTGGCATCCCTGCAGAGCATCTTTCCTTTGATGCAGAAGATCGAGATGCTTGGAGGATCCAACTTGAGCTGCTGCCCCCGCGACCCCCCAAGGATAAGCGGGTCCAGAAAATTGCTTGATTGATTGATAATTTTCAAAAGTTTTCTGGGGACCCCCTAAAGCTTTTCTTGTTTCACAATCAGCTTCAAATTAATTCTGCCGAAAAAAAAACGCGCTTGAAAAAATGTGGAAAATATGGCCCCCTTCCTTTAAAATTTCTCTCTACGCCGCTGCTCCTAGGATAAGCTGGCTAATTGTAATTTGATATTTTGTTGTTTCGGTGTTATTTGCCCAAAAGTTTCTTTTGAAATTGGAGAAAATTTAACTGTGACATCGTACTTAAACTCTAAGAGCTTTATACACGAAGTTACCAGAAAATTCAAGAGTTCGCGATTTTGTTGACTTTTGACACAAAGATGCAAAAGTAAGTGCATTGGTTTGATAGTATCAATGAAGAAAAGAAACGAATGACTAGTGACGCCATGAGCCATCTTTGACGTGGTGTAGGGCAGGGGTCGGCAACCTTTTAAGCGCAGCGTGTCATTTTTTCATAGTGTCAAGATAGAAACTTTTCCGCGTGCCAAACGGTTGCCCTATTTTTTTCTGAAAATATCAGTGCAGACCAAAAAAAAAAAACAAAAAGGGTCTTCACGTCGGTAGATGTCCTATCTACTAAGAAATACCTCAATAATTGAATGATTTTTGAACCCACAACACTAAAACTCGCTCATAGATTCAAAAGTAAATTTGTTAAATCTTTATACTTAAAATTTGCTTGCGCATGGAATTGCTTCGCGCGCCACGCAAAACCTTCCGGCGTGCCACTTTTGGCACGCGTGCCAGGGGTTGCCGACCTCTGGTGTAGGGTGTACTGCAGTTATAACTTTTTGAAAGGGGGGCTGAAGGGGGCTCAAAATTTTAATTAGGGAGCTGAAAAATGCAAGGGGGGGCTTCAGCCACCATCCTTCAACGCCTTTGCATGGCATATACCTAACTATTAATCTCATCCCTTTTTCACTTCTCAGTGATTGTACTTCGATTATTGCTTTATGATTACTGTTTATTTTTCAAATTATTCTAAATACGAGTCTTGATTATGTGAGCTCGCTGCTATCTTGACTTTTGTTATTTTAAATTTTCATTTACAGGGTGGCTACTCAAGTGGATGATCTCACGGTCCCTTCGTAGTCATCCAGTTCCTGCATTGTAATCGCGATTGCAGCAACAAATAAACAAACTTTGAGTCTTACCATTGTCAAGCAAACGGAATGGTTGAACGATTCAACGGTTTTCTCCGCACAGCTCTGCGATGCTACGACAACAGCGAAAAATGATTTGATCACCTAGGATCAGCCTTGCTCGGCGCAAATGCGAGTTTTAACAGTGACATTAAGATGAGTAGAGCTAAACGAATTTTCGGAATAAAGCTTCGCTTTTCATGTTCATACTTTGACGAAACCACCCCACGTCCAAATTGAGACGATCCAAAACTTCTGAAGAATTTAATGGAAACCAGCACCAATCAACACTCAATCAAATTACAAAAAAGTGCAAGTCGATCAACGCCTATTCTCTTGCGACGCAGTCTACATGAGAATAGACGTTTTAAAAAAGGCTTGGACTCTCTTTTACAGGACGATACAAAATTATTAAGAAATCTGAGACATATTTTACATTTGAAACTTCCAAAGGCGCACAAAGCATTTCTTTGGACTGTCGTTAACCCAGTGGTGTAAAGTAACAAAATACTTTTACAGGAGTAGACTACTTGAGGAGTTTTTTTCGGTAACGAGTACTTTTTTGAGTAGTTTTTTTTTGGCTACTTTTACGTTTACTTAAATACTTTTAGTATAAAGTAACACTACTTGAGTAGATTTTATTTTAGGAAAGTACAAAGGGTGGTCTCACTTGAAACTCCCTGTTGCACCTAAAATGTTGAGTTGCGAAGTTTCGTCGCATGCAATGTCACTGTTGTCTGTAATCAATGACTAGGGCCCGCTAAAGTCAATAAAGTCAAAATTTTTTCAGGACCTTGTTACATGATCAAATGTGTACTAACGTTCGTTTCAGGTGTTCAGGAGTCTGTTTTGGTGGATTTTATAAGTCAAAATAAAGTCAAAATTTTGCATAAAGTCAAAATTTGTCGAAATTGTCTTTATCAAAACTTTTTGACCCGGATGGCAGATGCTTCCATGTAGCCCGGGCTGTGATTAAGTCTGTACAAAGCTTTTCTCTTGTAAAGTTACAATGACAGACCGAAACCAAATCTGCCGACCCGGAAGGGTATCCACTCTTCCCGATGCTTAGCCAAGGCCTACTAACCGGCAAACGTCCTTTTCAGGACGGGGCGATGTTTGCTCTGCTTCAAGGCACATCGTCAACAAGTTCCGAAGTCCAGCAATCCTGCAGCTGAACATTGAAGGCCTCACTGCAAGCAAGATGAATGTCCTTCACCATCTCGCTGTGCAGTTTGAGGCACTCGTCATCCTACTACAGGAGACCCACTGTGCTTTTACCGACAAGCTTGTGATTCCAGGCTTTGCACTAGCTGGGTCCTGTTTAAACAGGATACACGGCCTTGCTACATTTGTCCATGAGCGATTAAAATGGACCCTAGTAGATCAGTCCCCATTTACATCAGAGACTGAGTGGTTATGCGTAGACGTTGATGGCTATAAAATTGTCAACGTTTACAAACCTCCACCTACACCATTGCAGACTACCGACCTACCAGTGTTTCCACACCCTGTCCTGTACTCGGGTGATTTCAACTGCCCTCATGTGAATTGGGGCTACAGCAGCAACAGCGCTGATGGAGAGTGCCTTGTTGCTTGGGCAAGCCTTAATGGTCTTGTCCCTCTCCATGACCCAAAGGACATGGCCACTTTCCACTCAGGCCGCTGGAACACTGGCACTAACCCGGACCTGGCGTTTGTTAGTGTTGGTCGTGATAGTCGCTTACCTGACAGGCGTATTTTGAGAAGTTTCCTAGGTCACAACATCGATCTTCGCTCATTGTTCCACCAAGGCTCACTCTGTCAGTTCCGAGTATGCCTGTTAAGCGATGGAACTTCCGCTAGGCCAAATGGAGCCATTACAATGCCCTGACCAACCAACTCGCTAAGAGCTTGTTGCCACCTGATACATCTGATGTGGACCGGGCATACCAGGACTTCTGTAATGCCATCAGCACAGCAACCAAAAAGTATATCCCACGTGGTCGACGAAACGACCACATTCCGTGTTGGGATGCTGAGTGTGAGAACCTCTATCAGATGTTCCTGCAATTGCGTGAGGGATCAGACTCTAGCAGGGCTGCTTCTGCCCTGCTGTCAAGGCTTGACAGAAAACGCAGGGACCGATGGACTGAGGCAGTCCAAACCATCGACTTTTTTCACTCCAGTCGTAAAGCATGGAGCATATTAAACAACTTAAGTGGTAGATCACGACGCTCCCCTCGGCATTGTGCAGTTTCAGCCAATGCCATCGCATCAGTGCTGGTCAATAACGGCAAATACGAGGATATTGATCGCAAGTCATCCCGGCTTGTGTCTTAAGAAGTGTCTGATCTTTGGAGGGCCTCTACAACAACTGCAGGGAATGTCTGTGGAAGCTTTACTCCCTCAGAATTCGCAGCCGCCCTCAAACATCTGAAACCAGGAAAAACTCCAGGCCCAGACTCTATCTGCCCTGAGCTTTTGCTCCATGCTGGAGCTGCCCTGAAATCCTGGCTGTGTGGCTTTCTTTCATCCTGTTTGCTCCACCTCAAAATTCCAAAAATCTGGAGAAGAGCGTTGGTTGTCGCGATACCCAAACCAATGAAACCTGCAGAGGACCCCAAGAGCTATCGCCCCATCTCTTTGCTCTGTGTCCCCTACAAGATCCTAGAGAGGCTTATTTACACCCGTATCGAGCCCATTGTCGACCCGCTTCTTCCTCGGGAGCAAGCTGGGTTCCGACAGGGGAGGTCCACAGTAGACTAAACTGTTCTACTTACCCAACACATCGAGGACTCATTTGAGACCAAGAAGAAGGCCGGTGCTGTTTTTGTCGATCTGACAGCTGCTTATGACACTGTCTGGCATCGTGGCTTCACCTGTAAGCTGCTACGACTCCTTCCTGATAAACACATGATCCAAATGATTATGGAACTTATCCGGAATAGAAGTTTCACCCTTTCCATCGGTGACAGCTAGCGAAGCAGGTTACGACGTTTGCGAAATGGTCTCCCACAGGGATCAGTCTTGGCTCCCTTCCTTTTTAACATCTACACATACACCAAGACATGACAACACTTTCAGCGTATCTCCAGACTTCGAGGCTGAAGCTCAGCCACACTAAGACGGTGACGACGGCCTTTCATTTAAACAACCGAGAGGCGAAACGTGAGCTCAAAATCTTCAACAACGGCAAACTATTGCCATATTGTCCAACTAAAACTACCTTGGTGTAAAGCTGGACAGATCGCTCACTTTTCGTCATCACCTAGACGCATTGCGCAAGAAACTTTCCTCTCGCGTCACACTGTTGAGGCGACTTGCAGGCTCGGGATGGGGTGCAGGAGCCAAAACATTGCGAACAGCCGCCTTGTCCCTGGTTTACTCCACTGCTGAGTACTGCGCACCTGTTTGGTGTCGTAGTGCTCACACTCGGCTAATCGACACTGTTTTAAATGACGCCTTGCGCATTGTCACTGGATGTCTGCGACCCACTCCAACGGACTACTTGCCAATCCTCGCACGCATCCAGCCAGCTGAGCTTCGCCGTCGAGGAGCGACACTCCCCCTGGCTAACCGCGCCACCCTTAACCCTGATCATATTCTACATGAGCAGCTGGTCTGGAAACAAAATGCGCACCAGGAAAGGCTCAAATCAAGACGCCCGTTTGTACCCGCTGCACAGAAACTACTGGATAATCTGACCGAATCAGACATTCGTGCAGCGCAATGGATGGATTATGTATGGAACATGGAGTACTTGAAAAGTGCATCAAGGCTTCATGCTTTTATTCCCAGGGCCAGTCCTAAGCCTCTTGGAATGGGTTTGCCCAGAACATCTTGGGTAAAACTGAATCGTCTGCGGACTGGCGTAGGGCGATTCCATTCATCCATGTACAAATGGGGTGTTGCTCCTTTACCGAATTGTGAGTGTGGTGCCTCTGAGCAAACTGCAGACCACATCATTTCTACATGCCCCCTACATCGTGCACCAAAAGGAATACAAGGTCTGTTGGTCCTGGATGATGACACCCGACGCTGGCTTAAAATCAACGCCGTCAACATCTAAACCGTCGGAAGAGGATGCCCAACCATACGACGACGACGATCAAAACTTTCTTTACAAAAACGAACAAATATATATTTTTTAACTATAACAAAAGTCTCGTCAGCCTTGCTACGCACAGCCAATCCAGGCTAAACTCATTCCAGACTGTAAAGACTCTTTTTGCATTGCTTTACCTGAACATCTCTACTTCATCTCTTTTCTAGGTTGTGCCCTATTTTTAGCTGGTTTTATATTTTTTAAATATTTTTTTGAATTTTTGAGCTGCTATTAAAATTTCATGCGCAGTTTTATTTGATTTTTAACTTTTGAAATAGTTGCAATATTTGCTCCATCGTCACAATAATGCGTGCGGGAATTGAGAAGGAAATAGCACTTGTTATGCATGAAACGTCATTGTTGATGCATAAATACATAATTGTTAGACAATTAATCTAATCCTGAGTTAGATGAGAAATTTACAAGAGACAGATTAGTGTTTCGACTATAACAAAAGTAGTAGTAGTAGTGTTTTATTCAACGACCATCAAAATACATAGAAACAACGCATATCACGACATTCGGCCGAAAAAATGGTAACAGCGACAAATCGTGAACCGTTAAAGCGTGCAATATACAACCTTACAATGAATTTAAAAACTAAAAGAAGCATGGTCACTGCACCTAATGTCTCGTCAGCCTTGCTACGCACAGCCAATCCAGGCTAAACTCATTCCAGACTGTGAAGACTCTTTTTTGCATTGCTGTACCTGGACATCTCGACTTCATCTCTTTTCTAGGTTGTGCCCTATATTTAGCAGGCGACTGGCCCCAAACAACGATACCCAGTGAAAGAGCCTATAACTACTAACCCACATCATAATCCAGCATGTACTAATTCCTTGAAGGTTTTATTTCAAATGTTCTACCTTGAGCAGAACGAGTAAAGGCTTGGAATTGGGGGTTGCAGTTCTTTTGAAGGTTAGATTTTTCTTTTTTTTTTTCAGGAAGGTGGGAGGTTGCTTTGCTGCACTGATAAGACCATAATAAGGTCGAAACGCGTCTGCAGCTGCAAATGAGTGGGTTGCCATGGGGGCTTCTAGTGATGTGGGCTAGTTAGGCTACCGGTAACTTAGTTGTGGGTTAGTAGTTATAGGCTCTTTCACTGGGTATTGTTGTTTGGGGCCAGTCGCCTGCTAAATATAGGGCACAACCTAGAAAAGAGATGAAGTAGAGATGTCCAGGTACAGCAATGCAAAAAAGAGTCTGTACAGTCTGGAATGAGTTTAACCTGGATTGGCTGTGCGTAGCAAGGCTGACGAGACTTTTGTTATAATCTAATCCTATGAAACCCTTACGCTCTTTACACGTGGTCTTTTAAGTTGTAGCTTGCAATGCAAAGAATGCCAAAACAAGCCAAATCTTCTATAGCGAAAGTTAGGCAAACTTGCCAGGAATATCCGGATGAGTTTTCGGCAACTCCTGCCGGCGACTTGCGATGCAACCTTTGCGACGTGTTAGTCAAATGCGACAAAAAGTTTTTTGTGGAAAGCCACCGAAAAAGTAAGCAACACCAAGGAAAATTGGAGACGAAGAGCAAATCTCAAAGTAACAAACCTTTTCACATTTCGATCAAGTAAACTTCAAGGAACAGGTTGTTTCTTCATTCTTAGCTGCAGATATCTCACTTCATAAACTGAACCATCCTTCTTTAAAGTCTCTGTTTGCTAAAATGGGAAAAGTATTGCCTTCGGAGACTGCAGCCCGGGCATGAGTTGCTAAATTGGCATCCCAAAAAGAACAACAAATTCAAGAACTACTTCGTGACAAAAACATTTTTTGATTGTGGATGAAGCAGAGGTTGCTAAACAAAAGTATATTAGTGTGCTTGTGGGCAGCTTAGATGCTCCAAATCAGACATTCCTCGTTAATTGCCATCCACTTCACAGCGGTCGCAATGTTAATAGCAGTATTATTATGCACACTGTGGATGACATATTGCGACAACTTGAAATAAGACGCGAAAATTTTTCATTGTTCTTGACTGATGCTGCTCGGTAAATGTCTTCGGCTGAAAAGACATTAAAGGAATTTATACCCTTCTTTGATGCATGTCACCTGCGTTGCGCACTTACTACATAAATGCGCTATGCGTGTGCGTGCTCATTTTAAAAATATTGATGAAGTAATAGCAACGATCAAGGCAGCAACAATCAAAAACAGAGATCGCAAGAAAGATTTTCATGATGCTGGTCTGCCATCTCCTCCTGACCCTGTAATTACAAGATGGGCAACTTGGCTTAGAGCTGCCTTATATTATAGTGAGAACCTTCCAGCCGTTCGTACCATTGCCAAAAATTGGACAAGTGCAGGTTCGTACGATTGCCAACAATTGGACAAGTCAGCAGAGCAAAAGACGCCATCATTGTGGAAGGTTTGGTGTCGGACTTGGTTAAAATAAATCAATACCGGACTCTAGCAGCCAACGTAGAGTTCTTAGTGCCTGCACAATAAGCAAAAGCATACAGACTGCTGAAGAATATGCAATTCGATGATGATCCTTGCGCAATTGAAGACTACATTAACAAACGACTATCCAACTCTGATTTAGAAACAATAATAAACTGTACCAACTTGACAATTGACCCAACAAGCTACGCACTATTGCAAAAAGCCCAGCCAACCTCTGCTGCTGTTGAGAGGTCGTTTTCTATGCTCAATAAATTACTGAGTAAAGACAGAAATTTTGATGTTAAGAACATGCGTCGCTTTGTTGCATTAGCTTCAACACTGAGTAATTGAGAAAATGTTCAAAGTAGGCTACCTTTTTCTGTAAAAACTTATGTAAATTGCAGATCATAAAACATATTTAATTAATAAAGTGCAACAAGACATAAATAATACGCGGAAGCGGTTAAGTCAAAATAAAGTCAAAATTTTACTAAAATAAAGTCAAAAATATATTTTTTTAGGTCAAAAAAAAGGCCCAGCAAGTAGTGTGCAAATTAATTGACGCACCACAAAAAAACACAAAAAACTACGTTTTTTCAATTTATCTCCATTTCAAAGCAACAACAATTTTCAATTGCAGGTATGGTCACCTCTATTTGTAATCAACTCCATAACTTGTGTTGGCGTTGATTCTACGAGTTTTTCGCAGTTCTGAGTGATTTCTAGGTTACAGTACCACACGTCAATTATAGCATCAATCAGCTTAGTTTCGGATGTGCCATCCCCTTTTACAGGTAATAGCCGAATTTTTACTATACTCCATAAATTTTCAATCGGGTTTAGGGAGGGCGAATTCCCTAGCCAGTCAAGGACCTTGATGTGATTTTTTTCAAAAGTTGTTTTCACTTTTTTGCAGTATGGCAGGGAGCCAAATCATGCTGAAAAATTCCTCTTTCGTTGGGAAATGCTTTTTTCATGTCTTTCACCACTTTACAGTGAATTACTTCAACATATTTGTCGGCATTCATCATTCCTTAAACTGGGAAAAGAAATGAAATACCCTTAAAGCTACTTTATGGTGCAGAGACAGCAGAGTTATTATTCCCAACGAAAGAAGAATTTTTCAGCATGATTTGGCTCCCTGCCATACTGCAAAAAAGTGAAAACAACTTTTGAAAAAAATCACATCAAGGTCCTTGACTGACCAGGGAATTCGCCCTCCCTAAACCCGATTGAAAATTTATGGAGTATGGTAAAAATTCGGCTATTAAAAAGGAATGGCACATCCGAAACTAAGCTGATTGATGCTATAATTGACGTGTGGTACTGTAACCTAGAAATCACTCAGAACTGCGAAAAACTCATAGAATCAATGCCAAAACGAATTATGGAGTTGATTACAGATAGAGGTGGCCGTATCTCCAATCGAAAATAGTTGTTGTTGCTTTCAAATGGAAATAAATTGAAAAAACGTAGTTTTTTGTGTTTTTTTGTGGTGAATCAATTAATTTGCACACTACTGTATTAATGACCGGAACCGCATGACCGCAAGTTATAGAATATGCTTGATATGTTCACACTTACTGTATATTCATTCCATAAACCTGTAGGCCTAGCAGTAAAGCTATCCTATTTCTCTTTCAACCTTAATTGTGGAAAAAAGCAAATTGCAAAGCTAAAATTGAAGTGTTAACAGAAATAAGCGGTTTCCGCTTCTGGGGGGTTATTACGAGCTGTTCGATATTTATCGAATATTCGTTATGCGGTATACATATTCGTTATTCATATTCGGTATTCGTTATTCATATGCGGTATTCGTTATTTGCAAGCAGCAATTCGTTATTCGTAAGCGGTATTCTGTATTCGTTATTTATATGCGTTATTCGAGGTTTTTTTATGGAATACCGCATGAGCAAGGTCATAACGAATATCGAATTGGTACCTATTACATGCCCCATTCGTTACGGCAAGTCGAATTCGATATTCGTTAAATCAATGGCCTTAACTAGATACTGATTGTTACGTCATAAACTGTAGTGCCAGCTTTGCAGGATGCAGCGAGTGCATGACTTATGTTACAGTGAAGACAACTTAATTGGAAGAAATGTTGCATCGCAGTTAGAGTTGAAAAACGCTAGTATATTGCGCAGTGCTATTACTATTAGTTACGAATAAGCAAAAATGGGCGAAAGACGTCGGTGGTCGCAAACGGAAAACGAACTTTTAGTAGACATGGTGCAAAAAAATTATACATTTTTAACTGGAACTTTTACCCCGTCGAAGACAAAAGCAGTGGTTGATAAGAAGTGGAGCGAAATTGCAGATGCAATTAACGCGTTGGGGTGTGGCTCTGCTATTTTAAGTACGGAGCAAATTCAGAAAAAATGGTCTGACATGAAATCAACCAGGAAAAAAGCTGTGAGTAAATACAAAATCGAATCGAGACGCACTGGAGGGGTAATGAACAAAGTAAAGCAAGCAAGTGAATCTCAAGTTAGAATAGCCGATATAATTGGAAAAGCATATACCGAATGTATCCCTGGGACCAAAGAATGTGATACCAGCGTCGAAATTGCTGCTGAAATAAATGTTGATGAAAGTGAACCTTGCAGTTCAAAGTCAAGCGAAATGTTCACCGAATCGGCAGGAGACACATCTAGTGATGACCGCCTTTGTAGTACTACTACTAAACGAAGGAGATGTGAAAGAGGTGCCCCAACAAGCTCTTGCAGGCCTACCAAACGCCAAACACAAAACCAGGAGATATTGGAAACAGAAAAAAATATGGTGATAGCAGTTAATCCTATGAAAGAGGAACTAAAGCGAACTAATTCACTCATTGAAAATATACGTGAACACATGAAACAGAGCAACGACATCCATCAACAAATTTTGGAAATTTTGAAGCTGCAACAAACTTGTCCACCGGATCAAGACGAGTTAAACACTTTTGTTGGCTTGCTAAATGCGTAGACTTAAACTTTTAACGATCAGACTATCCTCGTTGCTGTACATTCGCAATTATTCGTTTGGTTTTGCGTTTTAAAAATAAATTCGTTTTTTCATCCAAGACTACTTTTATTGAGCAGTAACGAAAAACATATAAGCAGTTATGATCATCATCACACGTAAAATACAAAGCATTGCAAGATCGGGTTATTGAAGTCATAAAAAATTACACATAAAAAGCATAAATCGCTATTTAGGCCAAGCAAATTTTGGTTGAGACTTTGAACGAATTTAAAGATTTTTCTTTATATTTACCAATTGCTTAATCAAAACCAGACTTGGACAACTAGAAAAATTTCGGCTTTTCCAAATTAGATTAGAATTAGAATTAGAGCTACACAGTTTTTCCAAGTTAGATTAGAATTAGAATTAGAGCTACACAGTTTTTCCAAATTAGATTAGAATTAGAATTAGAGCTGCACAGTTTTTCCAAATTAGATTAGAACTAGAATTAGTGAATTCGCAAAAACTTGGAAATGAAATCAACTTCCGAATTAAAATTAGAACGAATAAGAAATAGGCATACAGTAAAGTTTACTGTAAACCCTCGTTTATCGCGGTTAATGCGGTCCAGACACCACTGCGATAAGTGAAAAACCGCGAAGTGGCGGTACTACACGAAAGAATTCTCGCCGCCTTTGGGCTGATAAAGGTTTACAGTACATGAACGCTTAGTTTTTGACACCTATTCGTACACATCAGTATTGATGAACGCTGCTTACGCCTACTCTTTCGAAAACTGAAGGATAAGAACACGGAAAACTAGAAATGTTTTCTGTTTTTTTAACGCCACCCAATATTGTACATTATTTATAGTAATTGAGTAGGTACAGTAATGAGGCCTTCACGTTTGTTCGAGAAGAGCCTCATCATCAGATATCTGTGCACACAATCAGTGATGTGATATGCACTATGCAGCGAATGTCTCTACGGCTAAAAAGTAAAAGGACAGTAATTTTTCTAACTCTAGGTTATAAGTAATGTAGTTTAGTGCTGATATAGCAGCTTAGTATAGCATGTAAAACAACATACAAGTACTATCAGGCCTACTATTGTTTATTCCAACTTGTGGTGCTGAAACAATCTTCGAACAAAAGTTTTTATTCTAGCACTATCGTTACCACAGCAATCTTGAACAGTTTCTTGTCATGATGCAATGATAATGAAGATTGTTGCTAATGCACGCCGCTAGGCTATGCAAAACATTTAGTTCTAAAACTAACTTCCAGAAACACTGTGTGTGTATCGAAAAGGCGTAGGCCTAGTAATTTTCCATGCATAGCCGCTGTGCCAGCCTACTCCACACTATCTAGATTCTATATCCTAACTTACTACACTACAAGTTACTACAGTATAAAATAGTTATTATGTCACTATGGCTACTATTCGTCACAATTACTATAACTAAGCAATGCGATGGCGGCTTGGCACTGGTTTTCCTTGCAAAAGGGATATTCTTGCATAACTTGTTGAAAAACGCCGTTGGACAAACTAGCATTTTCGGCAAAATCGGAAATTAGATTAGAATTAGAATTAGAGCTACACAGTTTTTCCAAATTAGATTAGAATTAGAATTAGAGCATAGAAACATTTCGCAAATTGGATTAGAATTAGATTAGCGGCATTTCGCTCTAATTAGTGTAATTAGAAAACTAGAATTATCTAGTTGTCCAAGTTTGATCAAAACATGTTTTTTGTGCGTCCTAACCGTCCTTTCACTAAAAATCGCAATCGATGTCAAGATTTCTTTGCGACGGAAAAATAAAATTGTTGGGTCTACGGAAAATGTTATCTACGACCTATGTAATTGGTAAATCGTATTGCAGTTATGTTACATAGTAGTGTTACAGCCATCTTATGAAAAAATCATGCTTTGAAATCTATGAAGAACAATTGTGAAAGTGGTTTAAGCTAAAACAAAATAGAAGTTGTGAGATTATGAATCGATTAGCGAAATTAATCGCTGTCTTTGAGCAATTCCTGCCGCGGAATATTGCTGGGTAGGGTTGCTGGAAATACCATCTTGTTCGGAAAACAACTGAACAATTGGATCAGAATCAGGCACTTCAAGTCCAATTCGACGGCAGAGGTTGTGCAGTGCGCAGCAAGTCATCACTATTTTCGACACTCTCTCAGGTGAATAGCATAAATTTCCGCCGGTGTGATCCAAGATTCTCCAACGACTCTTCAAAATTCCAAATGCCCTTTCAATTAGAGAGCGAGTTTTTTGATGAGAAGTATTGTATTTTTGCTCTTGGGATGAGACAGGATTTGAAAGTCGAGTCATCAGCCATTTTTTTAAAGGGTAACCGCTATCTCCGAGTAGCCAACCATCGACGAAGCAATTTCGTTCAAACTTTTCATGTAAAGCTGATGCTTGCAGTACAAATGAGTCGTGATGAGAACCAGGCCATTTGGCTACTACATCAAGAAATATCATGTTGGCGTCACACACAGCTTGCACATTGATGGAGTGAAAATTTTTTCTGTTTACATATGCGCATTCATCAATGGGAGGAGCTATAATTGGGATGTGGGTACCATCAATACACCCTATCACTCCTGGAAATCCAGCTACTTGGAAAAACTCAGATTTAATGTTTTCTTCTTCAGTTGGGCTTCTTGGCATGTATACTGTATAAAGTGCTTCGCTTTCTTAGCCATGCAATCCGTGAAAACTAGCAGTGATTTACTCACCGTAGGCTGTGATACTCCTAGAAAATCTTTGGAGCAATTTTGAAAACTTCCTGATGCGAGAGTTTTTAATCAAATCAAAACTTTTTGTTCTAAGCTCAAATCTTTTTTACGATGTCCTTTTGTAAAAATATCATCTCTTACAATGTCGCATATACTGCCAATATCGAATTTATTTAGTCTAAATTCTTTTAAAAATTGCTCGTCTGGGTAGGTTTCTATCGGATTTGGAATTTCGTCGACATCCTCCAATCTCTCGTACTCTTCTCTAGCATTTAAAACTAAGTATCGATCAGCCATTACTTCAGTTTAAGCATTGAACTTCTCTTACTAGCAAATCTTTCTGACAAACTTGCGATTGTTCTACGGAAGTACCCTATATTGAATGGTTTTTAGAATTCGTAATTTTCCCCGAAAATTCACGTATTTACCGAAGATTCGTTATTTGATATTCACCAAAATTGAGCATGTAATACCAAATTTTGATTTTAAGGAGCATGGAATACCAACTAAGGAGCATGGAATACCAAGTTATCGAATAACAAACGTTTGATATGCGTTGGATTTTGCGTCAAGTTTACTCAAGGTCATTCGTTATTTTTTGACCACAGAATATCAATTTGCGGTAAATAACGCATAACGAACATTCGATAAATATCGAACAGCTCGTAATAACCCCCCTGAGTTGCTAAATCGCTAACATTTAAACATCGTTTTACCAGTTCCACCAGAAAGCATTCCTTTGGCTTCCTTACAACAATCGTGCCTTAACTGCCTTCGATATTTTTAGTTTAAAACATATCTCTTAAATTTCAGGCGATTTTTTGCAATTATACAACCAGAGGCGGATCCTTGGGGTATGCTGCGTATGCATCACCCTCACCAGCCATTTTCAATAATGTTTTGGATGAATAAAATTTTTCCATAGTTTCGAACCTCTTTATAACAATAGACCTATGCCTTAGTCGCCTTAAGCACGCATAATAATCGAAACTGTGCGAACAAAATGCATCATTGGTGAAGCATTCAAAGTTAGGAGCCAAAAATGTGACGAACTTTCCCTAAAAATTGTTCAAAAAGCGCTAAAATGGCCGCTACAGTACATATATGCAAATTTTGAAACATTTCTGGAGGAGTAGGCCTATGCCCCCGGACCCCCCTAGAGTTGTTTTTGGTACTTACGTTGCTTAAAATTAATTCTGCCGAAAAAAAAATTACGCTTGAAAAAGTAACGAAAATTAGTACTCCCTCCCTGAAAAAATTCTGAATACGCCCCTGGCATGAAATATTTTCAAAAGGCTTATTTACGTCCGTTTCCGGGTCTAAACGTCTTTGCATTTAGTTAACATTCAATGATTCAACCTAATTCAAAATTACATCCCCCACCAAAACTTTCTAAATCCGCTCCTGTATACAACGTATGGTCAAATATGGCGTCATTCTCATCCCTCCCATTGCAAAATCCTGGCTACGCTATAGTAGAGGTCACTGCTTGTCTCCCCAACTACCCAATTAAAAAAATCGGCCAAGATTATTGTAACTGTAGAATTTTGTTTGATATATAAAGGTGTGTTTATTACTCAGAATACGATGCGATTTCTCGTACAAAAGTGACGTAGGTTATGAAATAGTTTGAGGATATGACGAGAAGCTGTGTCACGTTGCACGGCATTTTGGCAAGCAAACGCAAGGCGCTTTGTAGAACAACCCATAAAAAGCAAAATCATATGGGTTCAAACTCTGTGGAAAATATTTTCATCAACCGCCTACGCAGACTTGGGATGTATTTTGTATTTATTAAGATACAAAATGCGTATTTGAAATTTAAAATACTGTACTTTAATCCTGAAATACAAAATACGTATTGAATAGATGGAGTGGAAAGGATGTGGACTGCGGAGTCTAAGTGAGGATTCGGTTTGAGTTGTTGAATGAATATGAACTCGAGGATGAGGAGTTTGTATTTATCTGGGGAGTGAGTAAGGATTTGTGGGTTGTTAAAGTCTACTTTATAGTGGGTGTTGGATTGGATATGGTTACATACTTCCGAGGTGTCACTGGTTTGATGCTCTTGTAAACGTTTGATGAGGTTTCTTCGGGCCTGGCCAATACAAAAGGATCCACAGGAACAATTAAGACAGTATACTACGTTGCTTCTTCTGAGGTGGCATTGGGGAACTTTGGTATGAAAATAGTGCTTAAGTTTGCTTGTTGTGTGGATGAAGCGTAATTTGGAGTCTGGAACTCTCGATGTTATGTAAAATATTATTAATCGTTCCCCCATTCGTTACAAACGCAACTTAATTAACAAACTCCTCCAACGCTCTTTTACTATCTGTAACTCATACCTGAAAATCGACTCTGAATTCCAATCAATCAAAACAACCCTTATGAGAAATGAATATCCTTCTAGGTTCATAGACAGATGCATTAGACAATTCTTGAACAAAAAGTTTTCCTAACATCCCAAAATTCAGACTCAAACTTGTAACCATTTCACCTTCAAACTACCATACCTGGGCAGTATTTCACATAACATCGAGAAGGAATTGCAACAATTCATCAAGAAACAACTTCCAGTTCCAGGCTCCAAATTACGCTTTATCCTCACAACAAGCAAACTTAAGCACTATTTTTATGCCAAAGTTCCCCAATGCCACCTCAGAAGAAGCAACGTAGTATACCGCCTTAATTGTTCCTGTGGATCCTTTTGTATTGGCCAGGCCCGAAGAAACCTCATCAAACGTTTACAAGAGCATCAAACCAGTGATACCTCGGAAGTATGTAACCATATCCAATCCAACACCCACCATAAAGTAGACTTTAACAACCCGCAAATCCTTACTCACTCCCCAGATAAATACAAACTCCTCATCCTCGAGTTCATATTCATTCAACAACTCAAACCGAATCCTCACTTAGACTCCGCAGTCCACATCCTTTCCACTCCATCTATTTAATCCGTGACCTACTACCACTTTTTCGGGTTGTGTCTCAGTTTCCCCCTTTTTTGCATAATGGTTTAAGACCCAGCATCACGTAAGCTTTTTAGCGTTGACAATGGCACCAGATGTGAGCCAAAACGTCTGCCCAAGTATTTCCAGCTGTATCTTGGCTGTATTGTTTGTAATACAATTGCTAACTAACTCCAAACTGTACCGTTTGCCAATATTTAGATACATTTATTGTTATGTATTTTGTACTTGTATTTAAATACTTTTTACAACAAGTATTTGTATTCTAAATACATTTGTTCCACGCACTGGATGACAAATAACGCTGAACAAAGCTGCCGCACGAAATAAAAACGCCGTGTCTGGAACTTTGTTGATGTTCACTTTTTTCCAAATTTTAATAGCAGGCCTATTCGGAAAGCTGTATCTTGTAGTGTTTTTGGATTTCCAAAATTTGCTTTCGTTCAAATGCTTTTTTGTTTTTCGCAAAAGTATTTTCAAAGTATTTTGAAATGTATTTAAACACATTGTTAAAGCATTGATATTTTGTATTTACTAGTATTGCCGAAAAGTATTTTGTATTTGTATTTAAATACCTTCTAGTCAATCTATTTTGTATTTGTATTTAAATACATTTGGAGAGTATTTCACCCAAGTCTGCGCTTACTTCAAAAATTGCCTGAAAATTCGCAAGACAACAAATCGGATAAAAATCGCATTTAATGTTTACAAATCTTAAGGCAGGGGTTCTCAACCTCTTTTATCTTGTTTACCCCTTGCAAAAGAAAAAAGTATAATTTACTCCCTGATTACCTTTACTGGTTTTTCAATAAGTTTTTTTTAGTCTTTAATTTAGAAAATTTACCCCCCGGGTAGGTAAAATTTATATCCTGGGGGTAAATTTACTCTCGGTTAAGAACCCCTGCCATAAGGCGATGATTTACAAATTATTTATTATTCTCACTTAATTGTGATACCAACTGCGTGCTTGCTGACGATTAGGCCTAACCGGTGTGTTTGCGTTGTAGTCACGGCTGGGTTAGCTCGTGCGCAAACGCTATTACCGTATCATAATATTCTTGTTATACAAAAAAAATTGCATTTACAGTTAGTTGCGCTTAAGGTCTGTTTGCACTAGATGCGATTTTAATCCGATTCGTAATCGTACGAAATTTTATCCAATTTTTGACGTAACAGTTAATGGAAATATCTTCCACATAATCCAAACCCAAACAATTTTGCTTTCCATCGGTTATCTTGCAAAGCACCATACGATTGTATTACAAACATTACAGCCAAGAAACAGCTAAAAATATTTGTGCGAACGTTTCGGCTTACTGATACTTCTGGTGTCAACGCCAAAAGTCTATGCTAAGCTGGATCTCAAGTCATGATACAAAAAAGAAGAAAACTGAAACAAAACTTGGAAACGTTCTAGTTAGTCACATGTTAAATAGGCGTAGGGCCTACGCCATATTTATACTATAGTTTTAATCACGAAACAAGAAAAAATATAGCCGTATCAGGTGTGGGGATATGGTAATGTGTTCAGTGGTAGCAGAGGATGGTTACTACTAGGTAGTGGGCTCAGACTAGCCAGTAAGTCTAGCCTATACTCTTTTGTAGGTGCCCCACTTGCGGAAGCGCAATGGGAGCGGGCTAGCCTGTAGGTCTAGCCCAGGGATGTCCAACTGCGGCCCACTCAATGTTTTGATGCGGCCCACTATCGACTCATTAAATTTATGAAGGCCATCTTGTTAAAACTAAATTAACAATAAATAATAAATTTCTATTCTTTTCTAAATTTCGGTCATTTTTATTTTTTATTTTTTTTGATAAATTCCGGTCATTTCAATTTCAATAATACATTCATTAATAAATTCCAATAATTTCAATAATAAATTCCAATAATAAATTCCGATAATAAATTCCGGATTTCAAAATTCCGGTCATTTCTATTCTTTTCGATTGTTTACAGGGAATCTGTGACATCATAATCCATCATGTACTAATTCCTTGAAGGTTTTATTTCAAATGTTCTACCTTGAGCAGAACGAGAAGAGGCTTAGAAAAATTTTTGATTTCTCCTGAAACGCACCGTTTGCTCATTAAAATTATTTTAATGTTTTAGACGTGGCTTTGAGTGAAAACCATCTTGCTAAAACTGAATTAACATTTTTGAAATAAGTGATGAATGAAGAGGAGCCGATGTAAGTCTATATATATGAAATATAACAGGGTAAATGGTAGGCCTTGAAGACTTAACAAATAAACGCTGTAACCTGAGTCTACCTGATGAGCGGTCAAACCGCGAAACTAGTCGTAGAATTGGTTTTTACAGCGTTTATTTAGTAAGTCTTCAAGGCCTACCATTTACCCTGTTATTTTTGAAATAGTTATTAGCAGTGGCGTGCGTTGACACCGCTAACTTGACGGTGCCAATTGACGCCTTCAACTTTTCGTTGACGCTAGCTGATGCGCCGTCGATTTTCAAAAAGCCGACGCTGGGAATTCGGTCGTCAAGCGTCAATTATTGGATTACAATCATAGACTCACGCAGGGGGGCACTGTGTGATGCCCCCTCCCTCTTGGCTCTGGCGTTCAAGAAATTTGTAATAAGCTGCTAAAATCTAACTTTTAGTTTGCGATTACTCGCAATAAGAATGGTTGTAGAGTCAAACTTCTGCTCTCAGACATCGAACATCGGCTGCTGATTTATTTTTGTATGCCGTATTGTTTATAGTGACCACACTGGCTTGCTGGTACCGGTTTACGTCTCTTTCGATAGGACAGTGTGCGAAAATAAGTGTTTTTTTCGGGCTGCGCCTCCAGGCCCCCAGTTGTGCCCCCATCTCTTTATCAAAATTTGGGTGAGCCTCTGATTACAATATAAATCTTTCGTTTCCTGCAAAACCAACGAGGTGTTCTTCAAGATAAAAACGCTGCGAATTGCGATCCAAGTATTTTTTCATTGTATTGAGCTATTCTGTTGGTTTTGCGGCCCAGTTACATATTTTAGTTTGCAATGCGGCCCATTAAATAAAAAGGCTGGACATCCCTGGTCTAGCCTATACTCTTTTAAATGTGCCCCACTTGCGACAGCGCAACTTCGGCCGTAGCCGCGCGTGAACACTCTTGATGGAAATGGATGGAAGGCCCGATAGGTTGCTGTAACCCTTTGGTAGACTAGCTGCTGCGCAGTAGCCTACCAAACTCTTTTATGGTTGCTGGGAGAAATAGACTGCCAAATGGATTGCTAGGAAACTTCTGGATCTTCTTTTCTTCAATTTTCAGGCAGTAGTACAGCAACAACTTGTAATTAAAATTTAACCAAAAAGACAATAAATCAGAACACATAGAGCACCCCTACAAGCTAGACTTACTGAATGCCGCCAGCTACCTCTATTTATAGTTTTTTTCAACATCGAAATGGACAGTGACGTCACACACAAAATTGGCCAATTGCAGCGAAGCGGAAAATATTAATATTTTTATAAAGATGTAATCTGAAGTAAGTAGCAAGAAAAGCATGGTCGCACTGCGGCGCCAGCGATAAAAATCAAATCAAAATCAAATCTTCATTATACTCGCCGTATTACGCCGAAGCGTGTAACGAGTTGCGGGGCCCATCTCCGCGACTTAGCGCCTGGGCTACACAGCTCCGAAGAAACGTCGCAAAGGTGGCGAGTCGTTGGCGACACTGTGCCGATTTGACTGGCCCGGGAATCGAACCCCAGACCTCCCGCACCGATAGCGTGCGCTTAGCAACTGAGCTAACGGCTAAGTTAAAAATTAGGACATAAAGTTAAAAATTAGGCGAAAATTTCTATTATGCAAATGAGACATCGAAATTGACGTGTTTGTAACATCATCATCGAAAATGACTTGAAATTCATAGTTTAAGCATTTTGTATGATTAGACGTAAAATATAGCGAATAAAATTACAGAGACGGCAAATACTTTATTTTGACAAATTCGCCACACAAGAAAATATGAATCCGTAAAAACAAACAGTGGAAAGAAATCCATAAAACTCTTTGGAGTAAAATGTGAAATCAGATTCCCCCAACAATCAAATCTTATACATTTTATCGATTCAAAAAAGAATGTAGACAGATTCTAATTAACTAGTGTGATTAAAAAAAAAGAAAAAAAAAATTTCCAATCATTTCACGATACCATTGTTTCGTATGACGTACTGCAGTATGTTAAACTCCGAGACAATTGCTTTCTGTTCAGACTAAACTTGGGAGTGTATTTTGTAAGTTTTTGTGAATAGTTTGCTTCAGCGTAAACTCACTTTGCTCAATGATTTTACCTTATACATTTGTTTTTTTTGTGTTTTCGTTAATAATGTTTGAAGATAGCGCATGGTAATTTCAAAGTTTGAAGTTGCAGCTGCCTCGGTGAGCTTCGCTCTTGCACTGCATTCCACGGCTCTAGATTGGGTGGCGCATTTTTATCATGTGATGTGTTTTGTTTTTTTTTATTGGAAGCCACTTAATTGCAGCTTAGGATTTTTATGGTAGTGAAGTACATGCATCATGGAGATGACCTAGTTGAACATCGAACCCACGTAGCCAGCTTTGGAGCCCAATGCACCAACCACTCGGCCAACTCCATGTGCTATCATGTGATGTGTTACTGTGAGCAATATTTTCTACCAGCCGAATAAAACATGTTCTGTTCTGTTAAGGTGTGATTATCATTTGTAATAAAATTTATGGGGCGCCGTTTGGAAAAATATTATTTATTTTGTTACACCTCTTTTTTGAGCTAATTTACGATGAAATTTGACCGATATACATATACGACCAAATACAGTTCTAAGTTGAAAATAAAATAAGTTCGAAATATCCAAAATATATATTCGATATATAGTACGATAAATTCGAAATAAAATAAGTCGAAAATATAACACGTATAAATTGGATATATATATACGACCAAATACAGCCCTGAAATAAGTTCGAAATATTCGAAATATATATTCGATATATAGTACGATAAATTCGAAATAAAATAAGTCGAAAATATAACACGTATAAATTGGATATATATATACGACCAAATACAGCCCTAAAATAAGTTCGAAATATTCGAAATATATATTCGATATATAGTACGATAAATTCGAAATAAAATAAGTCGAAAATATAACACGTATAAATTGGATATATATATACGACCAAATACAGCCCTAAAATAAGTTCGAAATATTCGAAATATATATTCGATATATAGTACGATAAATTCGAAATAAAATAAGTCGAAAATATAACACGTATAAATTGGATATATATATACGACCAAATACAGCCCTAAAATAAGTTCGAAATATATATTCGATATATAGTACGATAAATTCGAAATAAAATAAGTCGAAAATATTATTCGTACTTCATTATGAGCTAACTCATCGCGTGAATTTCGTGATGCCCATTGCCCAACGGTTGCACGACGCACGTGGCTAGTCAAGAAGCGACGCTGAGAGAAATATTAAGTTTTTAGTTTTGTACACGGCCTACTAGGCCGTGGTTTGGAAAAATATTATGGTTTGGAAAAATATTTTGTAGGATTGGGTGAAAAATGTAATTGTTCAGGATAGAGTTTGAGGTTAAAATGATAACTTTAGCGATTGCTTTCTAAACTAGTTGCCAGGCTGCTGAAGGAAGAAAGGTAAGAAGGTTAAAGAACAGCTTCTTCTGAACACGAGGAACCAGCAATCGCTAAAGTTATCATTTTAACCTCAAACTCTATCCTGAACAATTACATTTTTCACCCAATCCTACAAAACCACGGCCTAGTAGGCCGTGTACAAAACTAAAGCGGGCTTCACACAGAATCCGGTTAACGTTACGGTACGGTTACGGAAACGGCAACAATACGGTAACGGCACGCGTCTACGTTGCGGAATTTACGGCGAGCGTTCTCACAGAAAATGAACGGAAATGTAACCGTAGGGTAGGCTAGAAAACAAAGAAACTGAATCAAGAAATAGGTAGCAAAATAAAATGTTAATTAGCGGTAGATAAAAGCAGCATGTAGCGCTTCAAATTGGCAAAATAGATAGACTTATTTGCTGTTTATGTCAAAGTTTAAAATAAAAATTATAAAAGACGCCCAGGTATTTGGGTTCAGATAGACCATATAGAGCAAGATACCATTATCTTACAGCCATATATCTTCTTATATTTCTCGTTCTGTTTATTTTCGAAGCGTAGATCGAATTACTGTAATAAGTAGCATAGGTGCAAATGGAATTGGCCGAAGTCGCTTTGTCACTTTTGAAGGAGCAGGAGCAACCGCTTTCCATGCTATAGTTTTCGCCTATTCTGAATTTGGCCAACGAGTGCTAACACAAAGCTTGGACTTTCCTCCACTCGAAGATCTGGGAACAGGCGACGTTGTTCCCTTTTGTATTGTAGCCGACGCCGCATTTCCGATGAAACTGAACATCAAAGGCCTTATCCTGGCAAAAATTTACCAGAAAACAAGAGAATCTTCAACTATCGTCTATCTCGTACCAGGAGAGTAATCGAAAATACATTCGGAATTGTGTCTAGCCGATGGCGTATATTTAAAGGCCGATAATTGGTACACCGGAGAAAGCAGCGTTGGTAACAAAGGCCGCATGTTGTTTGCGTAATTTTTTACAAATGAAAAATAGATCGCTACAACCTCAACATCACAGTACTACTGCTCTCCTGGCTTTAGAGATAATAAAGTTTGAAGAGAAAACACAGCATCAGAAAATTGGCGTTCCAGCATTGATGCTAATATTTCAGGTCTTCGCCAGATTAGTCGCGCTGAAACTAATACTTATACCAAAGAAGCTACGATGATTAAGGAGAAGTGTAAAAGCTATTTTATGTCGAGGCAGGGCCGATTGCCCTAGCAGAACGATGTTGATAACCGCTCATAAGCAAAACATTATATTTGCCTTTCTTTTAAAACATCAGAATTTGTGCGCCGTTGCTTTACAGTAGGCCTATGGGCTATCAAACTTCGTATATTCAGCAATAAATTCAATCAATACCACATTCTGTTGGCATCTCATCTCCTGTCACCAGAAGGCGACCGAAGCGTTGTGCATGTCAATAGGAGTTCCCGGCTGCATCTTTTGCAATGGTTTTACAGAACGTTTTTGGTTTATTCTATTACCACCACTCTACCCCATCCCGAAATAGACATAAGAAAGAGCATGAAATCATAACCTAGAGCAGCGTCGAATTCCAACCCCATGCGTCGCAGTCCATCACAGTGACCGATACACCACGCCGCCGTTGCGGAAATCGGTGCAATTTTTCTATTCATACTCATTTCGATCGAGCTCTATCTTTTTCTGTAGAATCATTCCGAAATATGCGTCCCGGCTGTCTACTATTCAAAAACGGGGAAGTTTCATTAGGTGCACTTCCCAACGGCGGGATTACCTATACTACACGCCAAGTGGACAGTGAACGCTCTACTTAGCTCCGCAAAATAAAAGATATCACGTTTCATACAGCGCTGGGCTGGGTTTCGGTTCTCTTGCCAGTCTTAATTTCATACGAGTATTTGAAAATTAATGTCTTAATTTCATACGAGTATTTGAAAATTAATGCCGATAGTGGTATTACCAGTAACTTACATGACAAAGAAATAACATGCTGAAAATTTTGAGGTCCTATGAAATGCACAAAACATTCAGGCCTATTACTGTGTCTAGGCTATATCCTCAACAGCTCAGATAGTCTAGTGGTAAGAGCAGAATCAGTTTTGTTTACGACGCAAAAACACATTGCTGATAGAACAATTGGCCTGCGACAACATCCAGAGCGTCCGCTTCTGGAGCTGTATACACTTTGGTTTGATTTAGTCTAGTCAAAATATAACCGTAAAACTGGTATGCACAGCTTTCCTGCTTGACGCGCAACATTTGAGGGACAGTGTAAAGAACAAGCCGGCAAGTTTATTTGTGTCGTTGGGGAAAAGCAATCAGCGGGATTCCCCATGTTGGTGAGGTAGACAGATAGCTAGCAACTTTTAAGCGAGCGCGTTACGCAACATCGCTTTCTTGTGGCAGGAGCATATGAAATACCGGTATGCTACTAATTACAAATATAATATAGGCTATATTCGGGCCCAGTCAGCACTGAGCGGTGGCATAAGCAACTAAGTATCCATCACTGCATTTCGAATATCAAAAGAGGAGGCAGTGAATTGCCTTCATTTCAATACCCTATGACATGAAATACCAGACAACTTAAAGGCAGGGTTCGGTGGCAAAAAATATTTAAAAAATAATTGAAATGGGTTTCAACTTACCGAGTAGCGTTGGTACGACCGCGGAATTTGCTTTGGTTAAGCAGTTATCATAAAAAGAAAGTCCGAAGAATACTGGCTTGTGATTGGTCAATTTATTTGTGACGTAGTTGGGGGGCAGGTTTGTCCGTTAAGCTATTCGATCAGCCAGCTCTAGTCTAGAAGTGATGTAGTTACTGCGTGATATTTATTGGTAAACGGTGCAAGCCTAGCAGAAAATAGTAAACTTTTCTATTTCAGCAGTGGAAAGTACAATTACTCTGTCCACATATCCGATTTTAGTGGGCTTTTGGCCCACGGTTCTAGTTTTTGCATCATAATCAACTTTTTGATGTTAATGCTCTCTATGTTTATACTCTCTGCGATGTTTATTACTCCCTGCGTCATTCAACTTCTCTTTTGCTTTCAAAGTTTATAACTTCTCTGATGTTTTCACTCTCTGCATCATTCAACATTTTTATACATATCCAAGCCCCTGCAACTGCACGCTTTGGCATTGAGCAGTTAACCTAGTTGGCATACTAGGCCCTAGTTGGTTAACTGCTCAATGCTAAAGCCCGCAGTTGCAGAAGCTTGGGTAAAGTGCAGCAAAAATTGCATGATATATGCTGTGCGGTTGATGGCTGAATGGTTAGAGATGTAGCCTCTCAATCGTAAGGTTCTGGGTTTAAACATGAGTCGATCTGATCGAGTGGTCCAAACCTGAAAACTAGGCGTAGAACTGGTTTCTACGGCGTTTATTTTGCAAGTCTTTTGGCCTACCATAATATCTATTCATGTTTCATAGACTTACATCGGCCCCACATATTTCAATACTAGCAAATAAGGCCTGCCAAGGCTGCCATTGCCGACATATGCCAACTAGGCTATCCGCTCAATGCTATTAAAGCCTGCAGTGTTGTAGGGGCTTGGATATGTACAGCTAAAATTGCAAAGCCTATTTTGTAAGCCCGGTGGACGAATTGGTCGGGAGGTTTACTTTCGATCACTAGGCTCTGAGTTTGAACCTGAAGAGTGTTTAAACCGCGAAACTAGTCAGAAAATTGCTTTCTACAGCATTTTTACAGTATGTCTTTCTGGCCTACCATGATATATTTTTAGGTTACACTCTTTTTAACTACATGACATGAAGAAATTAGTTATGATGCGGAAAAAACTGTTGGTTAGTTGCTTAGGCTATTACTACCAAAATGGTTCACTTTTGTATGGCACCTCGTTGTAACTCGATGTTATTTCTATCTTTGCGCATTGCTAGAATTTAACAGCTGCCCCTCAATGACGTCACTATCTCTCTTGCGCCACCTACCACAATTTTTTAAAATTGCAATTGCTGCCTTAGCGAAATCTGTTCGTCTGAGTAAAGTTGGGAAAATGTTTTTTGTGACATAACACTTTTTTTAACTCTTTATTCGTTGCCACCGAACCTCCCCTTTAAACAGAAAAATTTAATGTTGAACGAATATGAAAAGCGCGGATCGGTTTGCAACAAATACGCACCAAACAAACATGTTTAATAACATGAAAGCTAAAGCAAAGCCAAAAAAATATTAAACACCTTCAAATAATACGGCGCTTATCCTAACCATTACACTTTCCGCTTTTTCTGCCGGCATAGCCTGAAGCCTGGCTGCTACCATCTGGCCAAACGCCTGGCATTGCGTCATTTCTCTTCTGGATAGCATACCTGCTATCGCCTCGCTGCTCCTCCCAACTTCAGCCACTGTTTTCAATATGTTATCCTAATAGAAATACCATATTTCACTTTCAACTCATACGAAAATAATTTTCGTGTCCTAAATTGGTGAGCAATATCTGTAGAATCTCCTCGTTAACAGCAAAATGGCAATTCGGCGTACTTACAGACTCGACATCATTTTGTTAAATGAAGATTTGATTTTTTTTTTTGGCTAGCTAATAGCAATGTGGCTGAAACTTCTCTGCCACAGCGGACTAGTCTTACTATAATGCAATTTTATAATCACTACACCCAAAGCATACATGTTACATTTAAACTCTGAAGGAGCACTTAAAATGAAGCTATTCTGATGCTCAAGTATATACTTTCTCAAAATTACTGACGCAATGTAAACAATATAAATTACACTCAAACTTCTACATTTTATGTTAACCGAATCGTTATTCTCACTTTAAGATCTCCCATCGACTGTTTCTTTCGCTTTATGGTGGGCGTATCTGAACATACAAACGACTTTTTATGCACTGACAACCAGCAGTCATCATTAAATGTTTTGTCACCTGAACCTGAAGCACATAAGTTTAGTACACTGGTGCTCGCGCTGCAAACATCGGGCGAGGGTTCGATAACTGATGACGATGATGACTGGCCATCATTTTGTTCCAGAACGCTCTCGCTGTCATCCATTTCCACATGGATAATTGCACCTTCTGGAGGAGAAAAGTTTGTTGAAGTGCTGTAACACAAAATATACAGTAAAACAAACAAAAATTATAAGCAAAGTATTGCTGTAGCTTAGCACGTTGAGGCGGCGTAGAGCACTACCGCAGGTTATACTTTTACCTTAGCGTGCTAACGTTTTTCGCGACCTTTACGATAAAGGAAAGTGCGGGATTTCAAAGGAGGAAGACATATGCAGTGCGCTGTTGTTTTAAAAAAAGAGAGGAAGAACCAGGGTTGGGAATCGATACCCAAAAAAGTAAAGAAATAATTGATATTCGAGAGTTCACCAAAAAGTAAAGAAATACTCGATTTCGATGGTAGTTTAAAAGAGTAAAGAATATTGTAATCGATATTACACTGAGCATTTAGCGATGTACGCCAAGCATTTTTACGATGTGATCACATTCTCGCGGTAACTTACAGACAATCGACGGACATAGTATATACGAAGCAACTTTACTGTTAAATGTTTTTTTTTTTGAAAAAAAAATTATCATCAAAAACAAGGTAATGACATACCGACGATTATTTTAAATTTGCTTAAGTGAGACAAAGTAACCTGGACGAAAAGAATCGATAATGGAATATCGAATTGCGACGAAAAAAAGTAAAGACAAGGCCATATTCACTACTCATTCAAAAAAGTCAAAGCTCCAGTGCATTCGATGAACAAAAAGTAAAGAATATCGCAATCGAACATCGATTACAATCGATTTTTCCCAACCCTGGAAAGAACATTGTAGAAATTAGCATTGCCATTCCACAAGCAATTTTACATACAAGCCATTAGTAGTAATACAAAACTGGGCTAAACACTGTTGATCACAATAGCTCACATTCGATGTTTAATGTGGTCTTTTAAAAACTCCATCGACTGGAAGTGCTCCCAATAAGAATAACGAGTAGCACCAGATCCACTCCGAACCGACTCCATCTTTCTCTTTTCTTTTGCAAAGCGATCTCTCAAAATGATCCATCGCTTCATACAAAATTCCACTGTAATGTTAAAAAGCAAATAGTTGAACCTATCATATCGCGTATTCATTTGCATGAATTTTAGATGTGCTTATACTGATTGCAGCAAAATTGAAACTATTAAATTAATGAGTCTAATGTGCAACCAATGACATCAATATTTATTAGCAATTATCAGGCACTAAACTGTGAAAAGTCACAAGAGGATGAATTCGAATTCAACGTGGTAATAAAGATACTCGCAAATCAATATCTTAAAGCAAATAGCTCAGTTGCTACGCGCACGCTTTCGGTGCGGGAGATTTGGGGTTCGATTCCCAGACCGGTCAATCGGCACAGTGTCGCCAACGACTCGCCACCGTTGCGACGTTTCTTCGGAGCTGTGTAGCCCAGACGCTAAACCGCAGAGATGGGCCCGCCACTCGTTACACGCTTCAGCGTACTACCGCGAGTATAATGAAGATTCGATTTTTATTAAAGGCATATGTGCTTAGTAGAAATTGAGGATACTCCCTCCTTTTCTGTTGTCTCGTAACTTATATAATCTAATGTCAATTTTTCATCTTAAATCCATGCAACTACTCTGCATTCCAGTGCCGTTTGCAATTACACAAATCTGTAACAAGTAAGGGCAGTAAGTCGGCTGATATCTAGTAAATTAATCAATCGTGGAGTAAAGAATGGCGTCACATACTAGGATGGGAGGTTCAATGGTAACACAAACCAAGGTACCACAGAGTGCGACAGCGCTGTTTAGGGCTGTTAGCCGTCATCAGCCACACTCAGGTGAAGATACAATCATTCTTCGGATTTACTGACTCTATGTGAGACAATCACCCCTGTGAAAAATTCAATCTTTGTGGTATGTTGCAGAGCCACGCAGCATTTCAAGAAAATTTTCCATACGGCCAAGGTACAAACCGTAAAACGACCAAAGTCCTTCCTGGAGAGCTAAATGGCTGTACCATGTGCCACAAAGGTTAAACTTTTGTGGGTAAATAAATCGAGATAGGTGATTGTCATAGGCGCGGGAATTAGAGTGCCAGGGAGGGCTAAAGCCCCCCTGGACTTTTTTAGCCCCCCATGACAATTGAACAAATAATGCACCCAGTGCCACGGGATTAATGCTCGCAACGTACATACCTAATGAAGCAAATGTTTTTATAGCGTTTTTAACCAACGAAGAATCACCATTCTCTCAAAAATCACTCAGTTATTATTCACTAGGTCAACGTAAAATTTTCAGTGTTTGAAGTTCATTTTTAACAGTGTTTTACAACAGCGTTCACAAACCTTTACAGCAGTCATGGACGATGGACCAGTAAAAGTATAATGGCTGCCAATTCTTGTAACTGCCAAACACTTCAGGCAAAACTACTCTGAATGCTCATGAAAGTCGCTACTGATCATGGGAATCACGCAAATCGTAAGCGAAAATGCGGTGAAGTACAAAAAACGGTCCTCAATTCTTCAGATGTTCTGAATTCCACCACAATTCATGCAAAGAGCTAAAAAAAGGTTTTCACGGCCCAGACGCGTTACATGAACTGGAAATGTTGGTGGCCAACCTGATGTGTGTACATGCCAAATCGGCCCGCAATCGATAGCTAAGCATCCAAAGATCGACTGGTTGGGCAACTCTGATCAAGCTTTTATGAGTTTGTGCAAGTTCTCTTTTCTGGTGGAGTTATTTACTGGTTTTGAATTTTTTCTACCTACTTAATGAAGCGACGAAATCACTACTAAAGTGGCACCGTTGATTGTTACTAAAATTAAGCTAGTACGCCTGCCTAAATACGTATATGTACACGTTTCATTATGTTAAAAAATGGTTCAGTGCTTTATTTTGATGGTGTGTGTTTTGTTATTTTTAAACCTTAGTGTAGTGGGGCATTGTTTGTTAGCCATGTAACTCTGATCAGTAAAGCAAAAGTTAGATCAGACAAATTTTGTTTGCCTACTTTTCGGATTTGTGATTGAGGTATTTACATTTTACAAATATATACAGCATGGATTACATGCACTGACAAACTGCTTAGTACTACTTCCTGCATATATAGTTAGAAAAGCCAAATGGCAGTAAGCAATCTTGTTTTCCATGATAAAAAATTAGTCCTGAAAAAATTCCGGTCACTTGAGTGAGCATGCAATTGAGCGTCTATCAAGACAGGTCTGCTGTGCGTACTGTTCCTAAAAACGTAGATTCGAGGGAAGGGGGGAAAAGCCCCCCAGACGTTGACACGATCTTACTATTTTGAGCCCCACCCCCCATCCAAAAAATGTTTCTGCGCCACTGGTGATTGTCTCGCATAGGGTCAATCATTCTGAAGGATGAATGCACTTTTTACCAGAGTGCGACTGATGAGAGCTGATAGCCAAAACAGCAATGTCTGTCCGCTCTATGGCACCCTATTGCTGGAGTTGCTTTGGAAGAGTTGGTGATGGAGGATGACAAATCCTCTAACCCAGCATGTGGAAGTCAAATTGACATCCCTTTCAGCAGACCAGAAAGGACTTGTTATGAAGTTGAATAAGCAGATTAAGACTATAATTAAAAGTGCAAGTTATATTAAAACAAAAATATAAAATTAAAATGTTACTGATCGTGGCACATAAGCACAATGCTTAACATATCTGTGCATAATTTGGAAGATTCACATCACTACAAAAACTTAGTTCAACCACACAAGCCCAAAACATTACATATTTGTATGGCATATGCTGCAAGTTGCCAACAAATGGATTAAAGAAATAGGCAGTGTCTATTTTGCTGTTGACGGCAAAATAGTTTCTACGTTTATTTTTCCTGCAGTAGCTAAAATCAGCATCTACCTCCACAAAATAGATTTAGAAGCTATTTTGCCGGCACTCAAAAACAGTCATGAGTATCCACACAAATGGATTGCACTATATCCAGCAAAATAGACTTATGTAAACTAGTTTGTCGTTAGTGGCAAAAAAGACACTTCCAAAGACATATTTATAAACTTTGTTGTGAAATGCATTGCAAACCAATTTTGTGAGGCATCGTGAACATCAACGATGTATAGACATTCATGATGTTTTTGCATCAATGCAAAAAATAGCACGCAAAATGCAATCAAAGATAGAACATCTAAATTATCACAGCATAAAAAGAAGGCAGAGGCTAAGGTTACGTGACCGTAACATTTGTCTCTTTGGTTTATTTTATTATCCCTTCACGCTTCCCCGATTGTACGAGAGCGTGACGAAGTAATAAAATAAACTAAAGAGGCAAATGTTACGGTCACGTAACTTTAGCCACTTCCTAAAAAGAAAGGCATTCATGACCTACAACTAACCTGGTTGATTCAGTTTAGAAGAAATATCCTTCCATGAATTCTCTTTTCTTAGTTTGTCTCTATAATCCTTAATTTGCGAATTGTATAGGCAGGGGTGCTCTTTTACCATATCTATTAGAAGTTCGTTAAAAGCCATCACCAGATATTTGCAAACTGACTGTGCCTAAGCAAACTAGTGATCAAATGTAAATGTTAACTAAACTGCAAATACAGCAAATCAGCACATGGGGTGCCACAGTGAAAAATTATTAAAAATAAAAAAACAAAAATACCAATCACAAAATACATAACCACACCAAATATATACCGATATGGTACGGTACACACCTACTGGTATATCAATGGTGAGCTATAGGAAGTGGTGGGATTCAAATTTTTTTGTCAAACGATTCAGTGACAAAAGCCAAATTTTCAGCAGGTTCTGTTTCAACTAATGGTTAGATGGTACTGATATACCGGTACGAGCATGAACAACAATGCTGGCTGGTTCTGTTTCAACTAATGGCATTAGTATAGCCTAAACAGCAACGCTGGCCAATTCACTGATCTCATAAAATTTCACAAAACACAAGATGCAAGATCTAAAAGTCTATAGAACCGGTACAAACTTGCTGAATTCTACCACTGGCTACATCTGTGTATAGGTTCATCTTTACCAGTATATATACTTACTAGTTGTTAAGCAAATTTAACTGCCCTGTACCACAGTACCATACCACACCTACCGTACTTTATAGGCTACCAGTACCATATCTTGGTACCGAGTCAGGATTATGCACTCATACGTCTAGACTAAGCATTAGCTGGTTAAGTGGATCAGTGGATTACAGTTGCCCTTCATCCTAGGCTAGACCGATCAACACAACCGCACATAACTGACCCAAGCCTATCTTCCAAGCAAAGTCTAGACTACACTAGTCTCGACTCATGGTAGCTGCTACATATACTTAGCCAAAATGATTCAAATTCCAAAATTCCTGCCAATGCCATGCTTTTTTCATTAAAACAGCATCTGCCACAACTTCCAGTACCATGCACTGTGCTTCTTCGATGAACAGCGTCGTCGTGCAACCGTTGGGCAATGGGCATCACGAAATTCACGCGATGAGTTAGCTCATAATGAAGTACGAATAATATTTTCGACTTATTTTATTTCGAATTTATCGTACTATATATCGAATATATATTTCGAATATTTCGAACTTATTTTAGGGCTGTATTTGGTCGTATATATATATCCAATTTATACGTGTTATATTTTCGACTTATTTTATTTCGAATTTATCGTACTATATATCGAATACATATTTCGAATATTTCGAACTTATTTTAGGGCTGTATTTGGTCGTATATATATATATCCAATTTATACGTGTTATATTTTCGACTTATTTTATTTCGAATTTATCGTACTATATATCGAATATATATTTCGAATATTTCGAACTTATTTTAGGGCTGTATTTGGTCGTATATATATATCCAATTTATACGTGTTATATTTTCGACTTATTTTATTTCGAATTTATCGTACTATATATCGAATATATATTTCGAATATTTCGAACTTATTTCAGGGCTGTATTTGGTCGTATATATATATCCAATTTATACGTGTTATATTTTCGACTTATTTTATTTCGAATTTATCGTACTATATATCGAATATATATTTCGAATATTTCGAACTTATTTCAGGGCTGTATTTGGTCGTATATATATATCCAATTTATACGTGTTATATTTTCGACTTATTTTATTTCGAATTTATCGTACTATATATCGAATATATATTTTGGATATTTCGAACTTATTTTATCGTAAATTAGCTCAAAAAAGAGGTGTAACAAAATAAATAATATTTTTCCAAACGGCGCCCCATAAAAATTGCGAAGACCGGCCGTTAGCTCGGTTGCTAAGCGCACGCTATCGGTGCGGGAGGTCTGGGGTTCAATTACCGGGCCGGTCTAATCGGCGCAGTGTCGCCAACGACTCGCCACCGTTGCGACGTTTCTTCAGAGCTGTGTTGCCCAGGCGCAAAGCCGTGGAGATGGGCCCCGCAACTCGTTACACCATAGTCTGAGTGATCCTGACAAGATCATTCGTCCTGGAAGATGAATGTTTCTTACCTGAGGGCGGCTGATGAAGGCTAATAGCCAGAAACAGCGCTGTCTCGCTCTACGAAATAGTCTAATATAGTTACATGTTTCGGTGTAATGCGGCGAGTATTAATAATGAAAATTTGATTTGATAAAATTGCGAATACCAGAAGTTTTTTCTCTGGCAGTAATGATCTATGTTCAAAAATGTTCAAATGTGACATGGCGGATAGAAATTGATTTGTGTAATAGGCAACTAGACTGTAGTGTTGAATAGAGAAGTTTGGTGGACTTTTTACAACGCGGCAATGAATAATTGTAATTTTTATGATCCTTAAAGTTGTTTGCTATAAAAGATAATGATGTTTGATCAACCTCGTTCAACTAAAACTTTTGAACAAGGTACCTGGTAATTATTGGAGTAACACAGTAACGTCTAGTATTAGCTCCCAGGTTCGATTAGGGTTAAGTTTGGTTAGGATTAGGTTCGGTTAGGGTTGTTACTAAAACAAATCCTAACTAAATTAAATCCAAACCTAATCCTAACCGAATTTGGGGGCTGATACTAGACGTTACCAGCATCCCCTAGTCAGCTAGTAGCGTACTGATAGTGGTACCTTACTGTTTCACCTAAAAGATTTAACTGTGTAAAATGAAGTGGTCAGCTGATGTATTTTAAAGTTTAATACTTCTAGTTATTCTTAGATACTTGTACAGTGTAGGCTAAATTCCCTGTACCGCACACTACCAGTATGTTATGCTGGTTATGATGCCGGTACTGGTATGTTTAGAACAAAGCTCTTGCTGCTTGGTAGCTCAAGCTAACAACAGAGCAAGTGGGCCTAGGCCTACTAGTAACTTGACAGTCACTGCTATTACATGAACTGGTAAGGTTTGTGGCTAACCACATTACGGTTTTGCACGGAACTGGTCCTACCAGTAATTTTTTTGAAGGCAGATTATTGTGACCTACCAGTATCTATGTCTCGTGTCTTACTGGTATATATCTGAGAGTCTGATACTTTTGCTTGTCCAGATGTCCAGTACCTGTTAATAGATTGCAGTATATATTGGACAAAAATAGCTTAATCTGTTAATGAGAAAAGCTATTTTTAAATTGGCAGTGTCCATTTTGCCGTCAATGATAAAGTAGTTTTTAGATCTATTTTGCCGTAAGTGACGTGGGTTTTTAAGCACCATTTTGTGCTAGATTGTCACAACTTCTTGATAGCTCAGTGGATAGAGCGCAGCGTATAATGGTAAGCACTGCACTAATTTTGGGTTCGATTCTTGTCGCTGCTTTGGTTCGGTTCGATTCAGATTTGTGTGACCTGGGGTTAACAATCGCGCTCATGAAGACAGTAGCGTAGAATAAGATGTAATATTCTTGTGATATGGGGTTATGTAGCTGCGGCAAAATAGACAACTGCCTTTTAGATTTGTACTGCCTTGCGTAAGCTTCTGATAATGACAGCTGGATCTATGTAGTCGAAATGTCCAATTTTAAGATTTGATGTGCAGTGTTCCTTCTGTGATTTTGACTAGTGCAAATTTGCCCAAATGATAAATTCATTGAAATTTTTGCCCAAAGATTTCACTACTTTAAGGACCCCATATATAAATACTTTGCATTAAATTTGCTTTTCGAAGATACAAGCTACAGTCTTGCATTGAAATAATCAAGTTTTTTGTTCAAGTTTTTCAGTTTTGCATTTTGTAATATTAATTTCTGGTTCAAAATCAGTAAAATTTGCCCAAAACATTTGCATTTTTCTCAAATTTTTCACTCCAGAGGGAACACTGTTGATGTGGCTTAATTTTCCTTGTTAGCTATTTTTGTTCCTTATTTACTCTATTCCCAAGTTTATTGGAAGTTAGTATGACAATGAGTGCTTGAGCAGTTAAGGTTAGGGTTGCCAACCATCCCAGAATGCTCGGGACAGTCCCAGAATTGATGTCTGGTATCTTGCGGCCTGGAATTTACTGACAACCAAGGCGTTCTAACATATATGGCCATGCAAGCTTGTCGGCTTCATTCACAACTGGAAACAGATGTAGCCTAATTCATGCGAATATTTTTGTAATTAACAAGTGCGTCAATCAAATAAATATGAGTTAAAAGTACTGTTGTGGACAAGACGTAAATTGTCAACTGCGACGTCCTGATAACATAACAATTAAATAAGTTAAACACTCATAAAATGGAGGATGATTCACCAGTTACTTTAATTTCAGAGGTGCTCTTCAACCTTTTTTCTGTGGTACACCTTTTACAATTTTTAAAAAACTTTACTACGCCTCACAGATAGCTATGTATAATTGTGCACAGAAATTAAGGAAAACAAATTATCGCTAAACTGGATGATTACTCGAGTATAATAAAGAAATCGGTCTTCTAGGCCTAGGGCACAACCAAAATTAGGTTAGAATGTAAAATCAATGCTGTTTTAGTTTCACTGTTATTCAAAGCTGTTTTATTGTTACTGTATTAGTCATCAGTGGCTACTTTGTAGTTGTATCATTTCAGCGATTTAAAGATAACGTTGCTTTATTTCTTTCTATATCGCCCCTCGCATTAAAGAATCAGTATCGAGAAAAAATATCTAAGTTTGCCTGTTAGACGGTCAATTTGACATTTTGCCTTTCGTGATCCTTGTCTCTACTATAAAATTTGGTACACAGAACTGAAAAAATGCAAATGCAATTTTACTAATTTAGTGCAGTTTTATTGAAAACGGCTTCATATAGGGGTCTAAAAAATACCCTCGATCCCGCACTCAGGAGTGGATTCAGAAAATTTTGAATTAGGTTGAATGTTAACTAAATACAAAAACGTTAGACCCAAATGGACCCAAAAATAGCCCAAAAAGCTCTTTGAAAAATGTTTTATGGTCTGCGGCATATTCAAAAATTTTTTTAGGGAGGGGGCACCTTTTTTGACATATTATCAAGAGTAGTTTTTTGGCAAAATCATTTTGAAGCATATTGAGAATAAAAAAAGCTCTAGGGGGGTTCTGGGGGATGCTCCCCAAAAAATTTTGAAAATCTACTTGCTGTTGTGGCCATTTTAGTACTTTTGGAACAATTTTTAGGCAAATTTTGTGTAAAATTTTTGTCCCTAAGTCTTGACTGTTCGAGTGTTTCACTAAATATGATGCATTTTGTTCGTACATTTTCAATTATGTGTGCTTAGGGCCACCAGCGCAGCCATGGGAGGGGATTAAAGGAACCAGCCCCCCCTTTTCAAGGTACAGATTTTAAAAAGTTATTATACTGTGGTATCTCTGTTTAAAATATGTTTAGTCTGAGCAGGATCAAATTGCCAGAAATGCAGAGGGAGGTGAATAATTTGCTTAATGATTAATTTAATTATAATTTCTGTACGTAAACATAGGTTGTAGCTTATTACATATGCCACTGTGTCTGCAATTTGCCGTATTGCATGGTCATTGTGTTGAACTAACTGCCCTCAATATTTCAGACAATCAAACGCAACATATGATCAATTGCTGTTACAGTCTTTCTACTTAGTGCATTTGCGCACTGTTTCTAAAAAGTGCACCATCAAGCCATCTACTGTGCTTACTGCTCATTTGCACATGTCGTCAGTTGCACACTTGCAGAAAAGTAATAAGAAAAAAAGTTTTACTTCCCAAACTAATCAGTGCGCAGTAACAATTCTAGTCTTGCAGAGGCCAAAAAAAAACAAACTTCTGCATTACTGTGTGATTGTGGCACAACAATGGAATGAAATCCCTCATTTTTCAATATAAACTAATAGGCCTGGCTGAAACCTTCTTAATAGCGGTACGGTAATTCAATGAAAGAAATTGTCCCCCCCCCCCTTTTTTTTACTTGTGGCTGCACTGGTGCCTAGGGCGTAGGGCTTATTGTTATCGAAAAGGTTTAAAATTATGGAAAAATGATGTTCATCAAAAACGTGTTCCAAAATGGCTGGTGGGGGGATGCATCCGCCCCTGCTCGTACTGATAACAATGTCTTTTATCACTATGCCAACCAGCGGATTTGGCTTCAGTATGATGTGGGACAAATTCTGACAGCTGTGTTGAAATAACAGCATGTATTGCACTTGCACAGTTTAGACACTTCACTTTAAATACAAGAGGGAGGTTTTGACCCTGCAACCCCCCCCCCTGGGTGTGCCACTGATCAAGGAAACTTAATCCCACTGGTAGATTGAAGGTTCTGATCAAAGACACAACTTTGTTTTGGTAGCCTAGTCCGCTTCGCAATAAAAGAACAAAGCGCTCAACGGCGCACTTGTTACTTGCAATCAGAATTGGACAACTAGATAATTTTCAGCTTTTCCAAATTAGATTAGAATTAAAATTATAGCTGCTCTAGTTTTTCCACATTAATTATAATTAGAATTACTGACTTTGCAAAAACTTGGAAATTGAATTAAATTTCGAATTAGAAAGAACTATAATAAAAATCAAGTTCAGTTCATGTAAAATCAGAGTTCATTCTCTTGAACATAAGAATGGGAAATGTCTGTGTACACCAAGATTGGCTCGTTTCTCACTATACACTACAGTTTACCGGCATGGTCAAAAACTCTTTCCGACGGAGCTGATGTTGCAGTCATGCCTAAGAGTTCTCGAACAGCAGCTTTGAGATGAGGAAAACGATTTTCCAGTAACTTAGAACATTTGAATTACAAATGCCTTGCTACTGACCGACAAACAATTAATATAGCACAAACAGCGGCTTTCTGATGGATCCCACTGTGACCTCATGCTGGGAGTGATGCAAAAGCAGGGCAGGACTTTTTAGCGTGACTGATTCGACGTGAGACGTCTCGCCGTGACTGACTCGTCGTTGAGACGACTCGACGTTGGGACTTCTTAAAGTTGGGACGTCTCGACGTTGGGACATCTCGACATTGAGACGATTCAGCGTCGAAAGGTGTGATTTGTGAGCGGACGTAATTATCGCGTTTCGCGCTAGAATGTGCGAAAAGACGTAATCATCACGTTTTAGAAGTGCTAAAAGTAAACAACAAACGACTTTGTATTTACGGCTTTATAAAAGTTTCGCGACATATTATTTTTAAGTTTAAAATTGTTTGACGTAAGTTAAACCAATAAGTGGTGAGAAAATGTTTTATAACGTTTAGTATATGGTTTCGTTTTGTATAACATGAAATACAATTGTGCGTTTTGCAAGCAAGTAATAAGCGCTGCGACTGCATTTGATTTTCATTTTTGATCACTATGCAGCAAAAAATGTGCATTAACTAAATATAAAAAAGATTAAATAACCACAAGAAATTTTGTTGACGAAAAATATGTCCACGTAAAGGTCAAGGCTCGGCTTGGTCAGTTGTGGCTTACTGAAGTAAACTAAATCGAATGTTAAATGCTTTATTATTATGTGAGCAGCCCTACACGGCATTTAATTTTAATTGTCAACACATGGTTTCTCACCTACCAAACTTAAGAGTGATAAAGCTGCACCTATGGATCAGCTGATGTTCAATTCTTCTTTAACCACGTTTCATAAAAAATTCAAAAAGGGTCAATCCATGTTTAATCATCCAGTATGTGCTTAAGTGTCAACCCACCCTCTCAGAATTCAACCAAACTCAGCATATTGGGAGAACTTATTGAGAAACTCACATTTCCCAAATTTCAGCTTTCTATCTTTTGTACTTTCTGAGAAAATCGACTTTGAAATTCCTTGACACTAGGTGGCTTTTTGTCACGCTTCTGTGATTTTTTGCTTCCCGAGCCTCCCTCTTACAGTAGAATGTGGCAAAAATACGCTAGATGTATGTTTTTGGGGGTGTAGAATCCATTTTTTCACTTAAAAGTGATGTAAGATGATCAGAAAAAAGCTATCAGCAAATATTGGTGATTGAGTTTACGCACAATTTTCTCAGCTCTCCGGAGGTTTACAAAATTTTGAAATATGTCATTTCATTCACGAATGCACGCACAATTCAAAAATACAAACATTAGTCTTGGCAAAGTTGAGTAACACTTTCAAATCCAACTAAGTTCGTCACTGTGCAAAAAAATCGTTTTTAATGATGCAGACTTACAGAGCCTACTCTGACATTTCTTGACAGTCAAGGTATAAACATGTTGTAGAAAACTTGGTTGAAAAATGACGTCGCTACAGTGAAAATATTAATACTTGCATTATGTGAACATTTAATATGTTATGTATTTCTAGTTATACCCATTTGCAGCTGCTACCGTTGCTTCTATTTTTCTGCAGCTGTTTCCGGTACTTTTATATTTCTGCAGCTTA